>JASDQU010736834.1:196497-254501 GCA_032191745.1 Picea mariana
GCTTTAGCAATGTGCGGGATCTTTCTTCCGAATTTGGCCACCACTTGTGTTTACGTGACTCCTAGTTAAAACCCTGGAGAAGAATCTCCCTTCCTCTTTGAAGTGTACTCCACTCTCAACCCCTCAAGATTCTGCATACAAAGAAAATTGCAGGCATCGTCTACGCCTCTGTGAGATACATTTCCACCGATGACGAATGGCTAGACACATTCATTGTCTAAGTTCATATGCTGGTCGTGTTGTTCTTATCCAGGAATATTTGGTTTCCCATATTCACTTGAATGCAGAAAAAAATGCAAGAATTGTTTCATAAACTCTTATCATAAAACTTTGACAATTCTCAGTCATATGGAGTGGCGTGGCATACAGTAGAATGAAAGGAGAAGCCTCAAAGCTTTAGAAAATCAGCTCCACCAATATTTTTTATTTTTGAACGATATACCTGCACGTTGTTGAACGCTAAGCTGATCAGTGGTATGATAATGTTCCGATTGTTAGATCCATTAGGGTTCTATCTAAACCGGAATCCTTCTGCTTGCTTGAAGTATCCTCTGCTATGTCGCTATCGTTTTTGGGTTTAGTCGACTGAAATATTGGTCGATATTCACTTTAGGGTTTTGGCTGTGTGAAAAACTGTATAACACTGGAAAAATTGATGGTCTAGTTGTCACTCAGTGAACGATCTCTCGTAGTCTTTGATCTATTTTAATTTTATATATTTCATATAGTAGA
This sequence comes from Picea mariana, assembly GCA_032191745.1. Classification (NCBI taxonomy): domain Eukaryota; kingdom Viridiplantae; phylum Streptophyta; class Pinopsida; order Pinales; family Pinaceae; genus Picea; species Picea mariana. The sequence continues at coordinate 197,230 of JASDQU010736834.1, forward strand.
CAACTTGTTTTCTTTTTTAATTTATCTTTTCAAGAAATCGTCACTAGAAAACCCAAACCCAGGGTTCAATTAATTTCTGTGAGTGGTATGTTTGAGAAAAATGAAGGATTTTTTAGTTGGATCTAGTTCCAGTAGTTGGGAGAAGTGTTATCCTTTCCATCTAGAAGTTAAATAGTACCAGACAATCAAGTTGTGGAAAACTTCACCCCTTTCTACAAGTGAAACTATATTTGTCAGAGTCATTACAACAATCAATAGGTGTGTTCATTTAGTGCTTTACAATCTCATTCCTATGGAATTGAGAATTTGTGGAATATTCTCCTTATAAAAAATGCCCCTTAGTGTGAGATAAAGGAAAATTCTTATGTCAAATTGTATGAGATCCATGTTGTGGAAAATGATGGCAAAATCTTACTCAAAGCTCTTTGGACTTCATTGACATTGCACTTTTCGTGTCTATACCAACTAGATTTTGTGGTATTTCCTCTGTCGAAGTGTGGGGGATCAGCGTTGAAATTAATACTACTAGGGGTGAGATTGCTCAGGAGTCGACGAAAGCTTTCCTGACTCATGCTGCTTGTTTTTTTTGTTTTTTTTATGCGTGTGTTTTACTCACCAAAATCTCTCTACCTATACATATTAGCAACGACAAAAGATAAAACACATTTGAGCGAATGATTTATTAATGATTATGTCGGGCATTGTAACACACCCGACCCCCTAAACCTTCTTAGGCTAGTGGAATGTAAAATTTTCACTTCCATAACTCAGATCTTGGGTTTTCCACCCTTACATAATATTTTTCCATCGTGATGCACACAATGGCTTTGTCTTCGTTCTTCTGAGTTATGCCCGACTGTGACAAATCCTTAGACTCGTCATCCTTCATTACAACAATTTTGTTAGAGAATTTTGCTACATAGACCAATGATAAAATTCCCCAATCGGATGATTCTCAATCATCCGTCACAACCAGATCGTCGGTCAGCGGTGAATCGGGTTCATTCCCCATTGGGAAGGCAGATTTCTCAACTCCCATTCTGCTCCCAATGAAACTTTCTTGATTTCCCTACTTCTAATAGAACCAATGGTCATCGGACTATGAAATTGATAGCCTTGATCAAGTCGGCACCTCAAACTACGTGACGACTAATGCCTCACCCATTCTCCATTCAACATGTTGACCGATGGGGTCTACAACAAATCTATGGTTGTGATCGCATCAGGTTACCATACCCTCAGATCAAAGAATCATAATCACTCGGGACCTTTCGCCATCAGGATGTAATCACTCTGTGTGAACATGCAACTTCCAGATTGACACTTCCCGGTGAGAATTCTCCGATGGATCCAACGGTCCTCAAATCCCCACATCCAACAATCAGAGATCACTCAAATATCGCAATTGCGCAATGTTTAACCGATACCACTCTTCGACTAAGTTCCTTCCTCGTGATGGATCCTTCCAAATCTAACAGCTCAAGACCTATCGGTCTCCACGCTGATATATCTATGGTTCTCCTCATCCTTGGGTCTTCGGTATTGGATGTTTCCCATTAGAAACTCCTCTTACGCCCTTCCTAGATATTTTTGATCTCCTTCATCCCGATAGACTTACCAGCTCAACACTCCAAGAATATATGACCCAGATCTCATCGGCTTAACCTCTGATAGATCAAGAACTCGCCTTCTCCCAGAATTCTCCCATCGGGATTTCACCAAGAATTCACATTTGGGGTCTTTCCAAAGGTCTCTCCTTTTGATAGACTTTCTCTCGACACTAGGATCTCCAACGAATGGTCGAGATCTTCTCCTTCTGTCGAATCAATGATTTTTCATTCCTTTGGGTTGAGATAAAGGATTTCAATGGATTTAAGGGATTATTCCATGACTTAACCATCCCACAGTCTTTCCTACAAAGATTTAACTCAACTCCTTCAGAATGTTAGACCACTTCCCCAACAAACAAGAAACACTTTAATTTGGTACCCAATGAAGACTTTATATCCTACAAACTTTCCATTTCAAAAACAGGGGAACACATAGGATTATGGGCCTACACTGGCCATCCTCGTACATTTGTCATAGTTATTGCATTTAACAATTAAGGGAGATAATATCACTCCATTTAACTCAGAATTCAACATCCATTCATCACATTCAAGTCATTTACATGAGCAAAACATAATTGTAACAAATAATAACATTCAAGAGACATTCCAGGTAAAACACTTATATGCTCAAGAATGTTTCCAATTCAGCCAACTGATTGAGGGGAAATGCCTTTCCACCCAACCATAGGCTCTGTTGCTCTTTTAATTTGACAACATGCCACTCCCATGTCAAGCCATGATACCACCAAGGGAATATCTCAATTGACTGCCAAGTTAAAGAATGGATCAAGAAGGTTACTCTCCTTCTCTCAACTTGCAACAATAGAAATTTGCCTCTTCCCACTGATATTAGGACCTCCACGAGTTTATCAATTACCTTCCCAACTAGATTTCCTCTGGACAAGGGATTCCCTTCTCTGCTACATAGTCCCTTGGTGACCTCCCCTTACCAGTGTTAGTTTCTTTCTAGCGAGCACCAAGTTATGATTCTCTATTGCTCTAGTCTAGATATGGGTCTTCTCTGTTCTAGGGTGACCATTCAATTCTTGGGAAAACTTTCTATCTTCTTCAGAAAAAATTCCCAAATCTTATATGCTGTTTAGAGTTGTGTGTGTGAGCTCCTTTTCTCATTGCATCACCATTTGTTTGTGAGTCTACAACTCATCTCCATGTGTGATTGTTCTATGTTCTTCTATTTGGGTTTAGTCTCTACGCATCTACACACTCTGTATATTTTTCCTTTGTGTGTTTCTTGTGTTCTCATCTAGGTGCCCTCTATTTTTTCATCTATCTATTTCTCTCCTCCCTTTCCCTCTTCTTTCTCATTCCTTCTTCACCGTTGGAATGTTCTCCTTACCCTCGGGATCCTCGATGACTTCTATTAGAAGCAAGCTCTCGATGTTAGGCTCCTGAATCGAAGGGGGAAATCTTATGCATCCTTTTGCATAACAAAACAACCAACCCTTTACTCCTCCCAGTACCAATTTTGAAGGCAATTATAACTGCTCCAACCACCCAGTCTGCATGTCATTAACAAGTTCTTTATGGTCAAGGTAAACAGGGTAATTTGGGCACTTTTGTATAATTAAGTTATGCAGGTGCAGGTTGGAGTGTTGGGAAAGCTTCATAATTTCTTCATTGAAACTTCCCAGTTCCACTTCACCAATCCCACTCGTGGTATCATGGCCAATATTGCAAGGCTTCCTTCTTAGTGAGTTGTATGGCTTCTACGTTACACATTTACATTGCTTGCAAGCCATAGCATGGAAATATTATCTCCCTACTGAGATAAACCATTAATAATCATAATTAATTACAAATATAACGAGGAATTAAAAATAGGGTTTTGCATCCCCCTTTCCCTTAATATGAACACCGTCTTCGGTGTTCTCTGCAACTCAGCAACACCTACCATGCCTTCATCTTTCGGTCACTTCAACAATGTCCTCATCTCCTTGGTCTGGTATTTTCGCAAACTTATGGCATTTCAGTAGTATGCCTACAACAATAACCAAACAACACGCATATTAAAACAATTTCCATGCATAAATATTTCATTGATGTTCATAATTCACGAGGAAATATACATATCAACACAATACTTATCTATGCAATTCATGGATCTACATCCACATGGATGCCACATTTACTCGAATCACTGTTATTTCCCTTAAATACCCATTGTGATCATGACCCCAATCAACAAATAACAATAGTTATCTAAGTCTCCTCTTCCTTGCAATCACTCACCTTCCAGGCTCAGACATCCCCTTCTTTGTTGCACAATCCCTCAGGCAATCCATCTTGCCTACCAAGTATTTTTTGCACAAGAAGAGCTCAAAGACTTCACCAAGTCTTACAACCAAGGAGTCCCTTAGGCCCGCATAACACAACCATATCAAGGTGATCATGGCATATAGGGTCTTCATGTCACAACAATGGCTCTTTACTTGCTTTTCCAGCTCAACAACCATCATCTGTATTTTCATGACATATCTATCATCTCACCTATATCATACATATAGTAATTCGTGAGATAGTTTCATAATAATTTCAATCAGAATTCTTTCAAATCTGTTGCCCACATATTTCAACTTTCACTTATCCATTTTCATATCTATTCCATATAGGAACTTAGATCCCACAAGTATGAGACTTCCTTCTCATAATGGTTTGACTCTTTGCAACAACATGCATCAACCTTCCTTGTGGAATTACTCGGTTGCCATATCCAATACCATCTTCCTGCAAATCTCAACTTTCAAACATCCAAACAGATTATTAGCATTCCATGCACATTGTATTTTTATTCCAGACTTGCAGTGGCTTACAAACAATTCTTAAAATTGTGCATACTAATAGCTGCATCACTTTTATTCACTAATCGTATGAAATGGAATGATAACACCATTCCCTATACATGCATTATTTCAACATATCAAGCATCTCATGCAATTTACCAATGTGTCAATTATCTATGGACACATTCACAAATGTAGCTTTGCATTGCCTCCAGAATGCCACATATCTATGTTAAGCATTCCACCACGGTGAGTTGGAAATTTCATCCACCATATCACCCCATGACTACTTACTATCCTTCATTGCCACAACATGAGTAGGTCTCCAAGCTGATTGTAACCTTAAATTAGCATGACATAATATGAAACTAAAATTTCACATAAATGCATCCATGCATTCTTTCCTTGTTAGTAACCAGGATGCCAATGATTCATGACCACCTAATTTATTTCTTCTACTACGTCTACAATTCTATTGGGATACTGGAAGGTATTCCTTCCATAATGGGTAGTCCAATACCTACCTTCTTTCATACAACATGCATCTCCTCTATGAATTTAACCATCATGTTGCTTATGAGTAGTTATGTTCATAATTGTTCACAATTAATCAATGCATTCATGACACATTTGTTCTTGAATTTCATGCAAGGATTTTAACCATCCTTGACCACCAGAGGTTCTTCCCTCTATCATTCAGGTTCTCTTTTCGTGAATCACACCCTTCTTGGGCGTTAATTGTTGGAATATTCAATAGTACTGAGAGGGGGGGTGAATCAGTACTATACAATTTTACCTCTTTCTGTTCCAAATTGCTTCAAACATATTAGAATTTATGATTGTAGACAATCATAACAAAAATATGTTGTTCATAATTACACATTCACAGTATACAAATGTTGAAGTGGAAACCCAAACTGGGAGAAAACCACTTGAAAATATTTCACCAATAAATATCAATTCATTTATACAATTGTTTGTGAGGACTCCAATCCTCTGTAGGCACCAGCCTATAAGTAAATGAGGACACCAATCCTCTTATGAGCACCAACTCATATTTCAAGCACCAACCTGCAAATAGATGAGGACACCAATCCTCTTAAGCACCAACTCAATAACTTCAGGAACCAACCTACAAATAGATGAGGACACCAATCCTCTTGAGCACCAACTCAATAACTTTAGGCACCAACCTGTAAATATATGAGGATACCAATACTTTCAACAAACAATCCCACAATTTTTGTCTTCATTCCTTCTCCATCTAGTTCATGAGGTATGAACTTCGCTCATCTCACTCATTGTTTTAGGCCTCCAGATTGTTCACACACCCCACTTTTCCAAGTGCTCCTCCTCGTTCTTATATATACCATGTGTTTGACCAAAAAATAATACATCCACGAGGTCAGCTCCAACTTCTCTATTCTCCATTAAATCAGGCTTAGACATTTCCTTGAAAACCCTTCATGAAATTCAATCTATGTTCCCTTCTGTTGCACATAATTTAGCTTACTAGTCCTCAATGCTCAGTCACTGTTCGATTAAGTCTTCAAATAGATATCGAATGTTGATATGATCTCCAAAATTATAAACAATGTCCTTGACTCACATGAGTCATCTGATCGTCTCTTGAATAGATCGTAACCATTAGATATAACATTAATCGTATCTAAACCACCAGGCTATCGGACCCTTGGGACCTCATCACTTGCCCACTGTCAGATCTAGATCTCCATTCAATCTCCACCGTTGATTTGTGATGATATTCATCGAGACCACAGGGAGTCTGAAACACTCAACACTACCTCCAAGCTTAGCAGTTACTGTCGGATCGTTGATCAATAGTTATCGTTGGTTCTTGAGATCCTCTTCGTCGGAGCATGTTCATAAATTCGACCTTGATGGCACGTATTGTGGTGGATCTAATGTTCCTTGAATAGCCAAAATCAATGATGTCGATTGCATCACTCCTTCAACCTGCACGACAATTATCTCCCATCTCTCTTAACTACTCGTGGATGGTTAGGTGGGACTCACAATAGATCTATGATTGTCATTATGTCTCTCCTTCTTGTTGATCTACGGTCTGGATTTCTCCTCGGAGCCCCTTCGTCAAAGTTCCTCTGCACAATCTACTCTGACGATTTGTATTGCAACAGATCCAATGGTCCTTGAAGAGATAGATCAACGACTATGATCATATCACTCTTTCAATGTGCATGATGACTATCTTTCATCCCTTAGTCCTTTCATAAGTTGGTTAGATGGGACCCACGTAGATCTATGGTTGTCATCGCATCTCATTTGCATGTCGACCAATAGTCCAGATTGCTCCTCGAAGCTCTTTGTTGAAGTATCACTACTTACAATCCACTATGACCGTTGCTCATGCGATGAACATCAGAGATCGGTTACCCAGATCAACGATTCATATGATTTCTCACAATCTTTATCGTTGGAGTATGTGTATCACAATCTACTCTGACTAGGGCATCTCTGATGAATGGTGGTGATTCACTCACTGTTTTAAATCAACGATTGAGATGAAGTCGTAAGGTGTCCACATCGAACTGGACCTACTCTTATCTGGCACAATCAACAGTTGACACATGTCACCCCTGGGACACTTTGGCTTCCATGTTAGCATTCTTGTCACTCTAACGGTCAAGTTGTCACAGTATGTCATGATGATGTGGCACTGACATGTATGTGACATCATCACTTCCTTCGACACTTGTTTGTACATCATGTTGGCTTGGCACTTTGACATGTGGCATTGTCCTTTCTGCTTTTCTAGCTTTGACATGGCAGTTGATGTGGCATATGAACTAGCTCATAATCATTCGTAGTCCCTCTTCAGAACTCGTTCATCAACTTCACTCCAGCCATGGCCTCCGATGGACGATGAAGATCTATCCAACGCAAATCAGAGTCCCTCGTCAGATTTCGTTCGTCAACTTCACTCTGATGGATATCGTTATCTATCAGAGTCCCTCGTCAGATTTTGTTCGTCAACTTCACTCTGATGGCTGGCACTCAGAKTAACGATCCATATCTATCACGCTACAATTATGATATATCCAACGACTCTTCTTCTACCGGAGTTCTAGGACCTCAAACATGTGACAACGAGATTCAATCATGCATTAGGGAAGAGGGTCAATGGTATAGATTGTCGCAGATCCAGCGCTTTATACATTACTCTACCAATGAATCTAAATCATTCATCACAGAGGGGAGACAACAGTCATGATTGATCGTAGATCAGAGTATCACTCATCAAAGTCCTCCTCTAGTTCTGACTTCGACTATATAAAATGCAATATACTACATTCAATGTTACTCATCAGAGCCCTCCTTCATCTCTGACTTCGACTGCATAAACTCTGATAGACTACATTCATTGTTACTCATTGGAGTCCTCCTCTAGCTCTGACTCCGACTGTATAAACTATGATATACCACATTCATTGTTACTCATCGAAGTCCTCCTCCAGTTCTGAATCTGACTATATGAGCTCCGATAGACTACAATCAACGACCACTATTTATTCCACCTATAGATCAAGTGTCACGATTTCTTTCCATATTTAAATTATTTGCTAGCTTTGATATAGAATGGTTCTCATTAGGCTAACAAAGTCCTCAATATGAATACCATCACAGTCACATCATTGACATCAATGATAATATACTAAAAAATCTCCCCCGTTGTCATTGATGGCAACTCTACTGTTGAGTTGCTCCCCCTGTCGGTGTGTTGCTGAGATCTCTTCTTTGTTTCCTGTTTTTTTCTCCCTTGACAGTATGCTCCTCTAGTTTTTCTTCTTTCTCTTCCCCTTTGACATCAAGGACAAAGGGTGCATTTACTAAGTGATTTGGTGAACCCCTAGACTTTGTTTGAGGTATTCAAATGCATCCCTAGGAAGAGGCTTGGTAAACATATTTGTAATTTGTTCCTTGGTAGGAATATACTCTAACTTGACAATTTTATCTTTTCTTGTTCCCTCAAGAAATGATATTTTATTGGTATATGTTTTGTCTTTGAGTGCATTATTGGATTCTTGGAAATGCTTATAGCGTTGGTGTTGTCACATAGTATAGAAATTAGATGCTTGTATTCTACCTTAATGTCCTAAAGCATTTGTTTCATCTAGAGAATTTGTGTGCAACAGGATGTTTCTACAATGTACTATGCTTTTGTTGTGGATAAGTAGATTGGAGATTGTTTCTAACTTAGCCAAGATACTAAATAGTTGCCCAAAAAGAATGTTCCTACACTTGTTCTCTTCCTATCATCAACATTATCTGCCCAATTTACATCAATATATGTTGTTAGATTAAATACTTCTTACTTTGGATACCATAATCCGAAATCCACTATGCCTTTCAGGTATTTGAAAATTCGTTTGACTATCATCAAATGCAATTCTTTTGGTGTAGATTGAAATCGTGCAACCAATCCAACAACATGCATAACATCAGGTCTTGATGCAATCACATATAAAAGACTATCGATCATTGATCTATACATGGTGTGATCAACCTCTGGTGATTCATCATCCTTACTCAACTTGCATCATGTAATCATTGGAGTACTAACATGCTTGTAGTCTTGTATATTGAACTTCGTTAACATCTCCTTGATGTATTTTGTTTGAGAAATAAATATACCTTTATTTGACTAAGAAATTTGCAAACCTAGGAAGAAGGACAACTCACCTAGCATGGACATTTCAAATTATTTTTACATGTCCTTTGAAAACCTTTGACTCAGATCATCAGTGTTGCTTCCAAAAGTAATAGCATCTACATAGACCACAATGGAAATCATACTTCCATATTATTCTTTGATGTAAATATTATTTTTTGCAGTTCCTCTCTTGAAACCTTGATGTTGTAGGTACTTATCAAGCCTTGAGTACCAAGCTCTAGGTGCTTGCTTCAAACCATAGAGAGCTTTATTCAGTTTGCACACATAATCTTGAGTTTCTTGCAACAGAAATCCCTTAGGCTACTCAATGAATACTTCCTCCTCCAAATTTCCATTAAGAAATGCAGATTTAATGTCCATATGATAGACTTTGATACTCTTATAGCTTGCAAATGTCAAGAATATTCTGTTAGCTTCTAGTCTAGGCACTAGAGCAAAAGTTTCATCAAAATCTACACCTTCAACTTGAGCATAGCCTTTACATACTAGCCTTTCCTTATTTCTCATTACTTGTTCATCCTCATTCAGTTTGTTCCTAAAGACCCACTCAGTACCAATAACATTCTTGTCTTTTGTTCTAGGAACTATCTCCCACGTTTGGTTATTCTCAATCTGATCTAATTCTTCATTCATAGCATTTACCTAGTTCTTATCTCTGCTAGCTTCCTCTAAGTTCTTGGGTTCTAACTTAGACAACATAAACATATTTGTTTGTTTTGGTGATCTTGTCAATTGTCTTCTTGTTTGGACACCTTCATTGTTCTTACCAATAGTTAATTCTTCAGGGTGATTCTTTTTAACATATCTTGAAGGAGTCTTTGTGTCTTGTCTAGACGCTTCCTCTTCCTCGTCTTCTGCATTATCATTCTCATTGTCTTCATTTTCTTCATCACAACTAGTTGTTGTTGGCTGGTCATTTGTTTTCATCTTGGTCCTTCTATGCTTTTCATCATCCACTCTTACATTTTCACTTTCAACAATTTTGTCTAATCTCATATTGAAACATCTGTAATATTTTCTTTGAGAGGAGTAACCAAGGAAAATACCTTCATCTAATCTGGAGTCAAACTTGCAAAGGTTCTCATCATCTCTCTTTATATCACATTTTCTTCCAAAAACCTTAAGGTGTTTGACATTTGTTGGAATGTGTTTTCTTAGTTCATATGGAGTTTTGTCACTGTTGGCTCGGAATTTTGCTCTGTTCAAAATGTAGATAGTTGTGTAGACTGCAATCCTGCAAAACATGTATGACATCTTAGCTTGGTTTAGCATGGTTCTTTCCATTTCTTATACAGTCCTGGTTTTCCTTTCAGCTACTCCATTTTGTTGTGGAGTTCTTACAACTTAGAAGTGTCTTTTTATTCCATGATCTTCACAGAATTCATCAAACTCATCTGATGTGAATTCTCCTCCATTATCTGATCTTAGGAATTTAATTTTCAGGTCTATTTCATTTTCAACCAATGCTTTGAATGCCTTAAACTTCCCAAAGTCTTTTGATTTTTTCTTGAGAAAGGATACCCAAGTCATTCTTGTGTAATCATCAATGAGTAGCATGAATTAACGATCACCTTGCATACTTTGTGATTTGGTTGGCCCACAAAGATCGGTGTGGATGATTGATAATGGTCTTGATGTTGAATGTTCCTTGGTTCTGAATTTCACTCTTGTCTGCTTCTCATGTTGACAATGTTTACAAATTGAGTTTGGAGGCTTGATTATGTTTAGCATGCCTCTTACTGCCTAGTTTTTATTGACCTTAACCAAGTTGTCAAAACTTGGACACTGTGGGAAAGGCTTTGAATAAATGACTCTAAAGAGTAACGTTCAGAGTGAGACCATTGGAAGGAAATCTTGTGTGTCGTGAGGATGACTTCGAAGGAGATGCTTCAAAGTTGAGTGAATGTGGGATGTAGATCTGAAACCAGGCAAGATAAAACCTTAGCCATTGATTTTAGCAGGTCCAATAAGTAAGACGAGTGGAAAGAGAGAGTGAAAGCTATTTGGGAGTGTCAAGGTGAAGACACGTGTCAACAGTCGATTTGTCGACTGACTTGAGTACAGGTCTAGTTGGCTCAGAGTTGACTGCTATTCAAAGTATAACTCTGATAGAGGGAAGATCTAGAACATATATCCATGAATGGGTGAGATGCAATGATAGTCATCAATCTACCATAGGTATTTCCTAAGTCAAGAGACAAAGTGTTAATGTCATGAATGACATGGCTTGCTAGAAAGGAAACTAAAGTGTCACTAGGATGACATATGTCAATTATTAACTAGTTGATGGGTGGAGTGGGGTCTAGTTGGACATGTGAACCTTTAGACCCCAAATATACCCCAATCGTTGGTCGGGAGACCACGAGTGCTTCATGAACACCCATCGAGGAGAAGGAATATTCCTCTATACCTTGGGCTTGGAGCAACGAAACTGCTTGAACCTTTCAAACTCCAAATGAATGGTATCGAGAAGGAATTATCCTCGATACAATATCCATCGGAGGTGAGCGAGGAATATGCTGGGGAAAATTCCAAGTAGCGGAGACCGTAGGTCTGCATGGACTGAATTTCAACCATGGTAGGCTATACTAGAGCCACGTGAGGACCAAGTTGTCACCACGTTAGATGGTGTGGGGAGCTAAGTTTCATGTGGATGCCACGTGGCAGTATGAGAGATGTCTACTACATAACCTAAGAGCTTGGGAAGGGAACAACTTTTGTTCCAGAGATCCATTTTTAGTGAAATTATTATCGTTGGAATGCTCTCAATGAACAAAAGACAATGGAGCCGTGAAAAGAGAAAATTTCAGATAGTTAGAGGAGAGCAAATTTTTTGACAACTCGTCTTCAAAAGGGATACTTAGGGGTCGGGTGTGCTACAAAGTGGTATCAAAGCAGAGTTCAAACTCTAGGCTTGAATGGGTCACCAATATCTCTTAAGATTGTATACGAAGGGTTTTTTGTTGTCTAGAATACATGATTCTAATTACTGACATAAAATGCTAACATTAACTATTGTTTCAACATGTAGGATGAGTTGAAAAGTTCACAAAAGTGAATGGTGTAGTGCAATATGAACGACACCTCATACCTCAGGGATAAGAGTCTAATGGTTCGAGGAATAGGGAAACCCCTTCTGATTTGATTGCCACTGTGAGAACTATGAAGGAAGAAAATGAGAGACTTATGAGAGCCCGTGCCGAGCAGGAAAAATTGAATGTAGTCCTATTGCAAAGGTTGTCCGAAATTCAAAAACTTCTGTAACAAGGCCCTAAAAATGCAAAATTACAACATTCAAAGACGTTGAAAACCCCTTTGGATTCCCAAAAGCATGGAGTGGCTCACAATGATGCAGGAAGGAGTTCTTCCAAAAGAAAGCATTGGGGTACTAAGAGAGGCAAATCGAGTGGAGGAATTTCCATGAAGTCCTCTAATCAGAAGACTACTATAGCGGATCAGTCTGGTAGTGGCACAAAATCCAACATTTCTAAGAAGAGAAAGAAATCTCAGAGTTTTCTGATTGAAGAGTTCAAGAAATCTAAGCCGCCTACCTTTGATGGAGAGATAAAGAAGGGAGAAGAAGCCAAAGCATGGTTATTTAGCTTGAAAAAGTACTTTCGAGTGCATAATTATTCCGACAATACCAAGGCAAGGATTATAGTATTTAATATGAATGGAGGAGCTTCCATTTGGTGGGAAGACCTCAAGGAAATCAAAAGGATAAAAGAAAGAAAATTGGCATGGAAACAATTTGAGAAATACTTTTGCAAAGCTTACAATCTGAAAAAGTATTATGATGACAAAATAAAGGAATTCTATGAGCTTAATATGGGGCAACTTACCTTGGATTCATATTCAAAAAGATTCATGGAGATGTTTGGGTATGTTCCCTACCTTAAGGATGAGAAGGAAAGAATTCAACATTTTCTCAATGGGCTACCACAATCCTACCAAGATAAAATTGAGTTAGAAAAACCCAATACGTTGGAATATATGATTCAGAAGGCCAAATGATGTTACAATGAGTCTAAGCATAAGCATGAGTCTTCCAAGGACTAGAAAAGGAAGGATAAGAGTGGATTCTAGAAAAATGGATTCAAGTCTTTCCCCTGTAAGAATACTGGGAGAGATGCACAAATGGGTCATCGAATCAGGGGTGTGCATCCGTAGAATTTTTCATCCTAAAGTAGGAATAAGCCAGTAGAGAAAGCAAGGGAAAGAGGAGAGGAGCCCAAGAAAGGACCTTTGCAATGTTGGGGATGTGGAGAGCCACATGTGTTGAGAAATTGTCTCCACAAGTAGCATGACAGAATAAGAGTGTATAATGTGCAGGAGGCAGTCACAGTCAATGACATAACCAGAAGCATATCGAGAATCTATGCAGCAGTGGAAAATTGGCAAGCAGATCACCAAGCCTCCGTAGTGGAATTGGAAGGCATTGTTACTGAACAACCAATATCTATTTTAATTGACCCATAATATAATCTCAGTTATATTTCACCTTGAGTGGTTAAGACATGTTCCTTACATAGAAAGAAGCACCCCAAATCGTGGTTAGTTCAGTTATCCACTGGAACAAAGAGGAAAGTTGCAGAAGTAATGGAAGCTTGTCCAATTGAGCTAGAGGGATTTTAGACCCAGACAGTTTTGAATATTCTACCCTTTGGCTCTTATGACGTAATGTTGGGAATGGATTGGTTAGCTTCCCACAAGGAAAAATTAAACCGTTATGAGCAAATTTTAGAATGTGAATATGAGGAGGGTAATGCAAGAATTTTGCAAGGCTTTTGGAAGTCAGTCTCTATGAGACAAATATTGGCGTTGCAACTCAAGAAGTTTAGTAGAAAAGGGTGTCCCATGTATGCTATACAAGTAATAAGCTCGACAGAAGGCAGGGAGCTAAAGGTTGAAGATCACCCAGTGATATGGGAGTTTTGGGATGTGTTTCTTGAGGAAGTGTATGGATTACCTTTGAAAAGAGACCTTGAATTTTCAATTGATCTTATGCCTGGAGTAGTACCAGCATCAAGAATGCCTTACAGGATTAATACACCTGAGTTGGTGGAGTTGAAGATGCAATTGAAAGAAATTATGGACAAGGGTTACATCAAGTCGAGTGTGTCCCCATGGGGAGCACCAACCTTGTTTGTAAAGAAGAAATATGATACCTTGAGGCTATGCATCGATTATAGGCAACTAAATAAGATAACCATTAAGAACAAATACCCTTTGCCTAGAATAGACGATCTCTTTGATCAGCTCAAAGGGGATACAATTTTCTCAAAGATAGATTTGAGGTCGGGCTATCATCAAGTTAGGATTAAAGATGAAGACATCCACAAGGAAACCTTCAGGACAAGGTATGGACACTATGAGTTTGTTGTGGTGCCAATTGGGCTTACAAATGCACCAACTACATTCATGTGTTTTATGAACAATGTGCTCAACAAGTATTTAGACAAGTTCATCTTAGTATTTGTGGATGACATTTTGGTGTATTCCAAGAATCGAGAGGAGCATGAAAAACACCTCAGAATAGTGTTACAATTGGTAAGAGAACATCAACTGTATGGAAAATTCAACAAATGTGATTTGTTTGAAAAGGAAATCTAGTATCTAGGCCATGTAATTCCAGCCAAAGGAGTGCCAGTAGACCCTGTGAAGATCGAGGCAATCATGGATTGGCCTTCTCCTAGAAATGTGATAGAAGTAAGATCATTGATGGGGTTGGCAGAATACTATAGAATGTTCATTAAGGGATTCTCCAAGATCGGAAATCCTATTAACTCATTAAAAAGGAAGGGGAAGAATTTTGTGTTGTCACCAGAGTGCGAAGATAGCTTCCAACAATTGAAGCAATTGTTAACTAACGCCCCAACTTTGAAAATCACAGACCCAAAAAAAGATTTCCTAGTTTGCACAGATGCTTGCAAGTATGGACTCAGTGGAGTTCTCATGCAAGATGGACAAGTGGTTTGTTATGAATCAAGAAATTGGAATGAGCATGAGAAGAAATATGCTACCCACTACCTAGAACTTGAATCAATTATACATGCACCAAAGATGTGGAGACATTACCTGCTTGGGAGGAAATTTATCCTCATGATTGACCATTGTGGTTTAAAGCATTTATTCAACCAACCAAGTTTGAATGTTATACATGCTAGGTGGATGGAACTGATTAGTGAGTATGACTTTGAAATCAATCATGTAAAGGAAATTAGGACAAAGTGGTTGATGCTCTTAGCCAAATCGTGCAGACGATACACTTAGCAGTAGCAAGTGTAGGAGAGTTCGACATTCAACAAAGGATTAAGACACTCTTGCTAAGAGATGAGTTCTTCAATCAAGTAAAGGAAAAGTTGTAGCAAGAACATAAGGAAAAGAGGTACGAAGGATATCAAATAAGGGATGATGATCTACTATTGTACAATAACATGATGTATGTGCCTAATTCAATATATTTGAGGAGACTGATTATGGATGAGTTCCATAGGAGGCCCTATATAGGTCACCCTGGTTACCAGAAAATGGTGACAACAATCATGCAACTGTATTATTGGCTTGGGATGAAGCAAGACATTTATCATTATATTGCAAAAATTTTAGAGTTCCAACAGGTGAAGGTCGAGCATCGACACCTTGTTGCATTGTTGCAACCTTAAAAATAACATAATGGAAATGGGAAGTGATTTCCATGGATTTTGTCACAGGTCTACCAAAGACAATCAAACAACATGATGCAATCATGGTTGTAGTGGATGAGTTGAGCAAGAAAGCTCATTTTATTCCCATAAATTCTACCTTTAAAGCCTTAGGCATTGCCACTATTTTCATGAAAGAGATATTCAGGTTGCATGGTTTTCCTAAAACCATAATATCGGATAGAGATGCTAAATTCACCTCGAACTTCTAGAGAATTTTATTTGCAGGTTTCGAAACATAGTTGGCGTTTAGTACGGCCTACCATCCTTAAATCGATGGTCAAACCAAAAGGGTGAACTGAATATTAGAATATATGTTACAAATGCATGTCATGCACCGACCTAAGCAATGGGGAGAATACCCACCCTTGTTGGAATTCACATACAACAACGGTTACCAAGAATCGTTGAAGATGAGTTCGTTCGAGGCTATATATGGAAGGAAGTGCAGAGTTATGATTAGTTGGGACATTCTGATGGATAAAATTACACTTGGACCTAAATTACTGAAGGAAATGGAACATGCCATAGTTCAAATAAGACAGAACTTGAAAATTTCTCAGGATAGACATAAGAGCTATGCTGATAGCAAGAGAACCCCTATAGATTTCATAATAGGAGACCATGTGTATCTCTGGTTGAAACCCAAGAGAATCTCCTTGAATATGGGGATGTGTGCTAAATTGGCTCCTCGATATTGTGGGCCATTTTAAATTTTAGAGAGAATAGGACCATTAGCATATAAACTTGATTTTTCCACCTACTATTAGATCACATAATGTATTTCATATGTCTTTGTTAAATAAATATGTCCATGACGCAAATCATGTTATTGATTAGACTATAATACATGTGGAACCAAAGGGAGAATTCGAGCTAGAACCCCAGTGCATACTAGACAGAAAAGAAACAATGCTCCAGAAACAAGCCATCGTGCAAGTCAAGGTGCAATGGAAGCACATTGGAGTAGATGAAGCTACATGGGAGCTGGAAGATGCCATGAGATTGGCATACCCATTTTGGTTTAATGTGTAATTGTATATACATGGTGTTTTGAATATCGAGGACAATGTTTTATTTAAGGTGGAGGGGAATGTAACACCCTATTTTATCCCAAGACTCTAATTATGCACAAACTTCATACATTTATATGATGAGGCATGTAATTGTGTTTTGATTTAATGCAAACACCAAACTACTGACTAAGAGGGAGACAACCTTGATAAGTACTAGCCATGATACACTAGAGGAAATTGACAAAGCAGAGGGACTGATGGAATGGTTGACTAGAAAGGAGATGAGATGTTTTAGTGAAGAAAACAGAAAGCTTGCACAACAAGCTAACCTATTCTTGCAAACATAATGACTACAAATACCACCATATGGAACTAATATTACACCACATTATCAACGAAGGAGGCTATAGAGAAATGGGTGAAGAGTTAATGATTATGGCAGTTGGACCATTACAAGATATAATGGTCGATTGAACAACTGAAGGGGTATGACACTCGGAAATTTCTTTGGGATGTATCAAAGAAAACCCCAAGGTAACTATTTCAACCAACTTTAGATTGTATTCTGACCTATACAACCAGAGAGGGTTCTCTCAGATGTCTAATGACTGGTAATAACTCAAAGGATTCATCAATAAGCACACAAAGGTGAGATTCTGATATAATATAGGTTTTGTTTTGTTTTAAAAGGGTTGGTAAGACAAGTGAGAGAAGGAAACCATTGGGTAATGGAGTTGAATTCTTAAATACTATGAAGATTAACACAACTATGCATTCCTTAGGGAACGTAAGCAAAATAAGCACACCTTTTCAACAAATAAACAATATTCAGATGATGGCTAGACAGACATAAGAAAATCCCATTACAAACGAGCGAATCTAATAATTATGAATTCTCAATTTCAAATTTAGAATAAATAACATGAACGGTTGACTACAATGAACAAAGCACCTAGCAAAGGGTGAATTCTGGACCTGCAATCATTAAAACATGACACCAACATTAACTATTTTAAGGGAGCATCTATCAAAGATGAATTCTGACCATTTACTCTTATTTATGCTTAAAAGAAATAACATAAGTGAAATGACTGTGAACTGGGGAAAAACGCACTGAAAGGGGACACCGTGATGAATCTCTGCTATCAGAAAACACTCTATGCTTGCATTAAAATTCATGAGAAAAATAGAGCTTTTAGTTACAAAGGCAAGGCCTCTCTCTAGCCAATCAACCCCTTAGCTCTCATAGCTTCATTAAATATATACAAAAATATCTTCCTATGCTTCCAAATTTGAATCCTAACAACCTTCCTAGGTTAAGAAATAGTTACAAATCTCTTGGCAACAAAATATGAACTAACTGCTGAAAAAGACGAGTCAAAGTTGACTCATTAATTACAAGATAATAATACATAAATATGCTTTTGAAACCATATCCTAATGATATTTGGCCTCTAGCATTCGTTGTAGATGAGATGTCATGATTTCCTACCTTTCCTTATTGATATGGATGCATTCCAGAAGCTATGTCATAGTTGCGCAACAAGTCTTCTATGCAACAATAACCTATAGCAAAAACACAGCAGATTGTGCATCAGACTGGGAAAATAGGGGTCAAATATGACATCATATATCTCGACAAAAAATATATTTTTCAAAAATGAGAGAGGTTTTTGTAGATGAACCTGTGCTTGATAAAAACCTCTCTCAGTTTTCTAAAATTCCTCTCCAGTCTCTTGGGATCCACACCCAAATATGATGACCAAAACATTAAATGCTTAAATCTGGAAAAATGGGTTGTAAAGATTCATTTGAATCTCCCAAAATATGACACTTTTTGAAAATATGAGAGAATTGTTTATTATTTGGTCTGCCCTTGAAAAAAACCTCTTTGGGATTTTCAAAATTCCTCTCCAGTTGGTCAAAAAGTGATCTTGAAGTTGACCACTAAACCAATAATTTTCATAGCACGCCTTGTAGCATGTGTGCAGGACAATCCTCTGTGCAACAAAACCCTCTGTGCAACAAAATCCTATGTGCAGTGCACAAAAAATGAAAACAACAGAAAACTTTGCACAACAACGAACAATGACAGGAAACTCAGCCCATCAGCAAGGATGGCTAGAGTTTAGCTCAAATGAAGTAAAGTTGGTTATGTGAAAATAAAATTCGTTTCAGAGGCTAAATTGCAATGGGCTCCAAGAAAGGCTCTTGAACAATGATTGAAGCAAATGGAGAATGCACAACAAAAAATAGAGTAGCAGATTTACGTAGCGACTGGCAACACACAATATTTACATAGCAAAGGGCTTCAGATCTTATTGAAAAGGTTATGGACGATGCATAAGACTTGAAGGTGATGGAGAAAAGTGAAAGGTGGCCAAATTTTATGCTTGAATGGATAAGGCACAAAATTGTGAAAAGGGACGAAATATCCATAACGACAAGATGTTTTAAGGCAAGTTAAATATTTGCACAACGAACTTGCGCAGTGGGTACACCTTTGAAGTTTGCAATGGTAATAATGATATGGAGTGCCATGATTGTTCCCTTTTATAACCTCATGATTAGGTAATGATGAACCATGATATATTTTGACATGAAATTCATCCTAACCACTTGATTCGACCTTGGTACATAATTTCTCACTTTTTGACATGACTCAAGACATAGGAAAGTATGCCTTTACAACTTAAACATGATGAACCTTACAACATTTTAAACAACGTATGGCTAAACCCCTTACTTGACCTTTCAAGCCATTCTTTATTTGATTAATGTCCTCATAAACCTTGACACACTAACTATGACTCATCTAGGGATGCCTTGATTTTCCCAAGATCATGGCACGACTTTGAAAACTTTGGACAAACCTCTAACTCTAGCTATGAAAATCATGGTGCTAATAGCTGGCTCCAATGGGGATGATATCCTCCCAGTGAGGTAGCAAAGAACAGTAGACCAAGTGCTTATCCATTGGGCTTCTCCCAAACTCAACTTCCCAACTGTAACTTATTATAACCTACTCTCTTTCTGACCTGAAACCAATCTCACTGAAATCCAAACCTGATCTATTCCGCCAAAACTTATTCTGCAATTGAACCAAAACCAAATTGAAACTACAAACTGAAAAATGTTGAAAGATATGCTTTCCATGTTGAACTTATTCACACCCCTACCTACTCTAAGCTGTAAGAAAATTTTCTGAATCAAGTAATGCAAAAGTGCCAATGGAGCCAATCCAACAGTTGTTCAAGTAACTGGATCCTTTGATCATGATTCAACAAAAATTAAACTAAACAATGTAATGGAAAAAGAAACTTACAAGACCCTTTGTTTCCATAGTAGAAAAATAGCTAAAAAATTTGGCAGAAAAAAACTTTCCATATACTTAGCTATAGGATCATAGAAGATGTGTTTTGTTAGATGACTTTCAAGATATCCTGCAATTTGATCATCATATGTTCTCTCTTTGCCATCATATGGTTTCAATTGTGAGTCATCAAACCCGACTTTATTCTCAAAGGATTCCTCAATATTGTTAACTGAGGGAAACAATACCTCCTCTTGTCTTGGCTCAAAAAGGCTTTCAAAAGACTAACTTTGATATTGGACATTTTGGGACTGAATTTGAATCTCTAAAACCTCAATATCTTTATGAAAATCTTTGGCAATCTCTTGTAAAAAGAGGATCTTGGCTTATGAGCTACATTTTTATGAATTTGAGTAAGAAGACAAAAATGCAGGAAAGTTTTCTTCCACTTCCTCATCAATGTATGTATCATTCCATTCTTTAAAACCTTGAATGGAAAGTGAGTCTGCTACTAACTCTTCTTTTTACATCCATGTTTCCAAAAAGAGCACCCAAAAAGTAGTAATTGTTCTAATAGATCCAGCAGGAAAACCTTCAGTCCAACCTTTACACTTTCCTTGGAAGAATCATAAAACAATCTAAGGAAAACATCTTCATGTTTGACTCTAAGAAGATCTCTGAAGTCACGAAAATTTGATATATGCTTCAAAGTCAAACTCAGGTCATCTCCACTAAATTTCTTAGCATTTCTTAAAAAATACTCATCCTTGGGTAAAGGATTCGGGAAACCATGAATCTGTGAAAAGTCGAAACATGCATACCTTGAAACAATGGTAGCAACATTTGAGTTCTTCATCAATTCCAGTGGAGTCACTAATACCTTCTTCAAGCTTTAAAACCTTCGGACGGTGGATCCACCATTGATACTTTGACATCTGGATACAACTGATAATGGATTTGCCAGGTGAATGATTTACAACCTCTTTGTGTTTGATTGTTGTCCACCATCAACAATTATATCTGAACTTTGTCGTTTATCAAAGGGAAAATTCAACTTTTGCTCCCCGGCAATGATGCCAAAATGTTAACACTCGGAAATTTCTTTGGGTTGTATCAAAGAAAACCCCAAGGTAACGGTTTCAACCAACTTTAGATTGTATTATAACCTATACAACCAGAGAGGGATCTCTCATATGTCTAATGACTGGTAATAACTCAAAGGATTAATCAATAAGTACACAGAGGTCATATTCTGATATAAGATAGGTTTTGTTTTGTTTTAAAAGGGTTGGTAAGACAAGCAAGAGAAGGAAACCATTGGGAAATGGAGTCAAACTATGAAATTCTATGAAGATTAACACAACTATGTATTCCTGAGGGAACAAAGGAAAAATAAGCACACCTTTTTAGCAAATAAATAATATTCAGATGAAGCCGATACAGACATAAGAAAATTCCATTACAAATGAGAGAATCTAATAATGATGAATTCTCAATTGAAACTTTAGAATAAATAACATGAAAGTTTGACTACAATGAACAGAGCACCTAACAAAGGGTGAATTCTGGACCTGCAATCATTAAAACATGACACCAGCATTCACTATATGAAGAGAGCATCTATCAAATATGAATTCCGATCATTTACTCTTAGTTATGCTTAAAATAAAGAACATAAGTGAAATGAATGTGAACTGGGGAAAAACACACTGAAAGGGGACACCGTGATGAATCTTTGCTATCAAAAAACACTCTTTGCTTGGATTAAAATTCATGAGAAAAACAAAGCTTTCAGTTACAAAGGCAAGGCCTCTCTCCAGCCAATCAACCCCTCAGATCTCATAGCTTCATGAAATATATACAAAAATATCTTCCTATGCTTCCAAATTCGAATCCTAACATCCTTCCTAGGTTTAGAAATAGTTACAAATCTCTTGACAACAAAATCTGAACTAACTGCTGAAAAAGAGGAGTCAAAGTTGACTCATTAATTACAAGATAATAATAGATAAATCCTCTTTTGAAACCATATCCTCGTGATCTTTGACCTCTGTCATTCGTTGTATATGATATGTCATGCTTTCCTACCTTTCCTTGATGATTTGGAGGCATTCCAGAAGCTCTGTCACAATTGTGCAACAAGTCTTCTGCGCAACAATAACCTATCACAAAAACGCAGCAGATTGCACAACAGACTAGGAAACTAGGGGTCAAAGATGACATCATATCTCCTGAATAAAAATATATTTTTCAAAACTGAGAGAGGTTTTTGTAGATGAACCTATTATTGAGAAAAACCTCTCTCACGTTTCTAAATTCCTCTCCAGTATCTTGGGATCCATGCCCAAATATGATGACCAAAACATTAAATGTTTAAATCTGGAAAAATGGGTTGTAAATATTCATTAGAATCTCCCAAAATATGACACTTTTTGCAAATATGAGAGAGATTTTTATTATTTGGTCTGTCCTTGACAAAAACTTCTCTAGGATTTTCAAAATTCCTTTCCATTTGGTCATAAAGGGATTTTGAAGTTGACCACTAAACCAGTCATTTTCGCAGCATGCCCTGTAGCCTATGCGCAGGACAATCCTCTGCGCAATAAAACCCTATGTGCATAAAAATCCTCTGCGCAGTGCACAACAAATGAAAACATCATAAGACTCTGCGCAACAACAAACAATTACAAGAAACTCGACACAACAACGATGATGGATAGAGTTTAACTCTAATGAAGTAAAGCTGGTTATGTGAAAAGCAAATTCGTTTCAGAGCCTAACTTGCAATGGGCTCCAAGAAAGGATCTTGAACATGGATTGAATAAAATGGAGAATGCGCAACAAAAAACAAAGAAGTAGATTTACATAGCGACTGGCAACACACAATATTTACATAGCAGAGGGCTTCAGAGCTTATTGGAAAGGCTATGGATGACGCACAAGACTTGAAGGTGATGGAGATAAGTGAAAGGTGGCCAACTTTTATGCTTGAATGGATAAGGCACAAAATTATGAAAAGGGATGGAATATCCATAGCGACAAGATGTTTTAAGGAAAGTTAAATATTTGTGTTGCGAACTTGCGCAGCGGGTACACCTTTGAAGTTTGCAATGGTACAAATGATATGGAGTGCCATGATTGGTCCCTTTTCTAACCTCATGATTAGGTAATGATGAACCATAATATCTTTTGACATGACATTCATCCTAACCACTCAATTCAACCTTGGTACATAATTTCTCACTTTTTGACATGACTCAAGACTTAGGAAAGTATACCTTTACAACTTAAACATGACGAACCTTACAATCTTTTAACCAACTTATGGCTAAACCCCTTACTTGACCTTTCAAGCCATTCTTTATTTGATTACTATCCTCATAAACCTTGACACACTAACTATGACTCATCTAGGGATGCCTTGATTTTCCCAAGATCATGGCACGACTTTGAAAAATTTCTACAAGCCTCTAACTCTAGCTATGAAAATCATGGTGCTAACATGTACCACAGACTACCCCTTTAGACTGAGTGTGGTGGATTGTAGGTTACAACTGCAGGAAACTAAAAATATCTTGAGGGAAGGGAAGCAAACCAACAAGAATAAAATGTATACACGTAGGGAGAGTGTGGATGAAAGGGTAGAGACATAGACACAGAGAGACGAGCAAGAGCACAATGGTATAAACGAGTTGATTGAGAAAGAAAAAAGAAACTTTCTCGAGGAAAACATAAAGCTTGTCTGAGTTGTTAGTGATCACCATGAACAAAGAATACTTGGATTTCCGAACTGGAGTGTAATGGGATGTATCTTGGTGCTTACTGGAAAGAAACCGACACCGATAAGGGGAGGTTGTTGAGGGACTGTTGAGTAGAGAAGGGACTCCCTAGTGCAAAGGAAATCTAGTTGATAAACCACTTGATAAACCTATAGAGAATCGAATCTTAGAGGGAGGTGGCAACTTTTGCTGTGTCAGAGGAGGAAGGAGAGTAACCTTCCTGGATCATCACATACTCAGAACCCTGATGAGTCAATTTCCTTGGTGTTATCATGGCTTGGCATGGGGGTGGCGTGATATAGTAAGTGACTCTACAATATGGCCTAAGGTTGGGAGGAAAGGAGTCTTCTCTTATTTAGTTGGATCAGATTAGATTCCTATCAGATAAGTGTTTATATGCATAGAAGCTGACCATGAATAATATATTTGAATGCTCATGAATGGAAATTTTTTCCTGGATCTATAAATGTTTGAATCTAAGAGAAAGTCTGTAAACACCACTCATGATTTTGAATTCCTATAAGAGGAGCTATATCACAATGTTTGTTACTACTATGATAAATCATGAAAATGATTAAGTGTGAGATGCTATTAGTCCGAACATTCCATATTCATGTGTGGGGAAACTATAATACTGAGCACAGTCTTTCTCCTCAAGTTTTAATAACTTGTAATGGCCATGGATGGGTTTCGAGCCATCAAAAGTTTGTATTGAAGTCCTGCGGGACTCGAAAAATGGCTAAGTCCTTAAAACAAACTTTTATAACTCTTAAAAACCCCATGTTAGTTAGCAAAGAAAGACAACCGTTGATTTGAAGAGATCAAGACTATTAATTGGAGGGTTGTTCATGGTAAAGGTGTCAAAGAAGCCACACAGACACAGAAATACTCTGAACAAAGGTCTCTGAAGAGTAACGTTTGGAGTGAGACGATCAGAAGGAAATATCGCGTGCCATGAGGATGACTCCGAAGGAGATGCTCCAAAGGTAAGTGAATGTGGGTCGTAGATATAAAACCAGGCGAGGTAAAACCTCAATCATTGATTTTAGCGAGTTCCATGAGTAATCCATGTGGAAAGAGAGAGTGAAAGCTAGATGGGAGTGCCAGGGTGAAGGCACGTGTCAACAATTGATTTGTTGATTGGATTGAGTGCGGTTTTAGCTGTCTCAGAGTTGACTTCTATTCAGAGTATGACTCTGATAGAGGGTAGATCTAGACTGTAGATCTGTGGATGGGTGAGATGCGATGGTAGTAATCAATCTACCGCAAGTATTGACTGCATCAATATACCATAGGTGAAACCTTAGACCTTGAATAGACCCCAAACATTGGTCAAGAGATCACGAAAGCTTCATGACCACCCAACGAGGAGAAGGAATATTCCTCAATATCTTGGATTCAGAGCAACAAAAATCCCTGAATATTTTGAACTCCAAATGAATGGTATCAAGAAGGAATAATCCTCGATAACATATACGTCAGAGGTGAGCGAGGAGTACGTTGGGGAAAATTCTGTGTAGCGGAGACTATAGGTCCACGTGGACTGAAGTCTAACCATGGAAAGATAAACTAGAGCAACGTGAGGACCAATTTGTTGCCACGTCAGATGGTGTGAGGATCTAAGTGTCATGTGAATGCCATGTGGTAGTATGAGAGATGTCACTTGTGTAACCCAATAGCTTGGAAATGGCACAAATTTTGTTCCAGAGCTATGTTTTGAGTGAAATCACTGTTGTTGGAATGCTCTTGATGAGGAAAAGACAATGGAGCTATGAAAGAGAAAATTTGAGTTAGTTAGAGGAGAGAAAAATTTTCAACACCCCATCTCCAAAAGGGATACTTAGGGGTCGGGTGTGCTACAATCTTCACTAAGTAATGAAGAGGGAATGTTTTAGCCAGTTTGAGAGTGAAGATGAAGACCAAGAAGGTCTAGTAAATCTTGAGAAGAACCTGAAACATTCTCTAATTTGGTTAAGTTCTTTTTCAGACAATTAGCTGCATAATTTTTTTGTTTTAAGTTCAGGAGAATTGTCGTTGTTGATTCGGCAAGGTGATTAGATCTCGATTGTCGATCGAGGTCTTGGTAGTTGGAGTGACCCAGAAGTGGAATCGTAATGGACTCTAATGTGAGAAACTCTGAGGAGAAATATAGATTGTTGGATCCATCGACGAATACGATGGAGCGGCCGTGACCATTGATCGTGGCGAGGTCATTGAAGTCCGATGGTCAGAGTAGCCTTGGCTAAGGCACTTTGATGGGAAGAATATGAGGAGTAATATCGATCATCGATCTGAGGCCAACTAAGATGTAATATCTACCATTGATTTGAAACCCTTACTCATATGGTAAACAAAAGTGATGTTGTCATGGCAACGTCTTGATGACGTGGTCTTCCAACTCGGAAACCCGTGTGTCCAAGGAGTGATAGATGTCATTTGGAGATAGGCTAGTAGAGTGAAAGTGGGTCCCCTCTAGATGAGAAATTCCTTTGGACTCTGGTTTAATCATGACTGTCAGATCTACATGGTAGTAGACCTAGACCGTGGATTGATTGGAAAACCCTAGTGTAATCTAGGTCGTAGATCAGAGTCGATGACGTAGGATCTCATCCGTTAATCAACTTGGGGTCATCGGAGCCTGAAGGTCGGAGCAGCCTTCGATAAGGCACTCTGATGGGAAGACTCTGAGGGGAAATCCTATCCGTCGATTGGAGTCTAACGGATATTTAATCTTGATCGACGATATTTATGGGTCTGATTTGGATAAGGCCAAAAGGAAGGCGAGGTCATGCCGACAAGGATGACATCACCCACCCAATGCATAGAGGACAGATGTCAACACCTAGAAGGATGTGCCGGTGATCAATGATGACATGTTTTCCACGTTAGTCCACATGGAGGGTCCATGTGTCAAGTGGATATTGTGCCATGTGGCAATGTGTTTGTCCCTTTGAGGGGGCGAAAGATGACATGGCTTGAGTGTCACGTATCAAGCCAGGTGGTGGATTTCGGTAGGGCCACATGTCCTAAGTGCTAAATCATATGCCACGTAAGAATCTGCGTAAGTGAGGTTAAGAGGGGAGTCACTTCATGTTGGCAAGGCTTATAGTGTGTCTAGGGGTGGGCACGTGGTATCTTTTAATTTGTGGAAAGGATCGAGAGTGGCCCCTATCAATTTTATTCCTTAGGACAAGTGGCTAAATCCTATCCCTTGGGTCTACCAGTGATAGATCTTAGCCATCCATCAGAGGGGTCTAGTTAGAGTGGGTTGCATTTCATGAGGAGGAAGTACCCTGATAGGAGTACTCTGAGGATTGATTAGGGCCATTGATCGGAGGGTGGCCGTGATGCATGACAACCTTCAATATGTCATGGGATCCACCAATGTGAGTATGAAGAGAAGAGGGAGGTACGTTAACCATCAAGTGGGTTAAGGATTTCGACACAATCATAACCGTAGATTGTCATATCACCAGGATTGTCTGATCTATTTTTGTGTTACAAAGTCTAGAGTGAAAGCACTTCGATGGAAGGGTTCTGATAATAATGAAGAGCATGGTTTGGAAGTTCGATAGGTGTGGGTCTGAGGAGTGACATGGCAGATTCCATGTTCGTGACATGTAATATGGCACATGTATCAGGATCCCACGTCTGTGCCATGTAGGATGGCACAAGTACCAGGGTGCCACATGTCACTGAGGTGGAATTGAGGGTAGAAGGTCCATAAAACTTTGGAGGGATGTAAATTTTGATGTAGAGCTCGGAATTGAGCATGGTTATAGTCATTGGAAAGCTTTGGATGAACAAACCCATTCTGTGAGGTCTAATTGGATAAATTAAGTAGTTGTAAAAGTCAAAATTTCGACACCTCGTTAGCCTAAACAAGAACTAGGGGGTTGAGTGATGTTATAGGACTCCCCCTTTGTTATTGTCCTTCCTAGCTAGCCTCATTAGCACTACTAGGAGGACTTCCCCTGTTTTGGTAATCTCCCCCTAGCCAACCCCATTGGCATTTATCGGAGGAAATTTCCCTTGTTATCTCCTTCTAGCTAGCCCCATTGTCATTACTAGGAATAATTTTCTCCTTGTTTCATCTCCTCCTAGCCAACCCTATTGGCATTCCTAGGAATAATTTCCACTTATCTCATCTCCTCCTAGGAAACCTCATTGGAATTCATAGGAGGAATTCCCCATTTTTTATCCCTCTTCCTAGCTAACCCCATTGATACTCTTAGGAAGAATCCCCTCTCTACCAAGTGGCTTCCTCCATTAGTATTTCACTTGGAAATTGTGTTTTTAAACACATTAGTGAGTGACATTGTGTTTCTCACACAATCATTTTACCCCTTGGAAACATCCCCATGTTTCCTTTACTTAGAGCATCTGAGATGAGTCACCCATCCATGAGTTGTACCCATCACATGTTTTCTAACTATCCATTTGTAGTTTTCCCATTGATATATTTGACCAAAATTATGCCCAAATACTCACCATTCCTTATGGATGTTTTCAATTGCTTCCATATTAGCCTTGCATTTATGCCTCGAACAAGAGAAGTCTTGAGTCCACCTCTCTTTTCCATCTATCCTTGTTGCCTTGGTTAACTCTTGTGTGATCAACTTCAACTCATTCTCACACATTTGAGACTCATATACTTGAAATTTTAGTGATCCAATTATTGATGCCATAATCCTAGACACGTTTGATATATAGTAGACCTAAGGAGGGGGTTTCCCTTTAGGTATCCCCCCACATGTTTTGATCTCAATATCTGCCTCTAGAGTGATGGTTTCACATGTTGTTCTTTGGATACTAATACTAGGCCTACACATACTCCTTAACCATTAGACCTTGATGGACTTTCCCATATTGACATCAACACATGTACTCTAGGGGATAGTCCTTTGTACCTTGGTACCTATCCATCCCGCTGATTGATTATCTTGGACCATGATAAAATATTCTTCATTACTCTTAGACTTGGTCAGGTCTCATGTATTCACACCATTGAGATTCATACATGCATGTATGATCCAGCCTTAGATGCATTTCCTCAAATTTTCTTGGCTTCATCCCACCGTTCTCAGATCCCTATGATGAGATTTCCTTTCAGTGTGATCATGATAGATTTATGGATCCCCTTTTTTGTTTAATAAGGATTCTTAGGTTGTTTCCACCCCCTTCCTTCATCATGAAGGGGAATCAGTGCTTATGTACTAAATTCACTCATAGTTGGGATGCACTTAGATTCTCCCTTCCATATATTGTATATGAGACTAAATATATCATGTTGATATCATTTAAAAACAAGTGAAATGAACTCACGTAATTAAAATATAAAAAAGAAGACATGGAAAACCAAAGATGAATATAGGTTGTTAAAGATAGATAAATAAAAGGGATTCTATGTAAATATAAGTGCAAATATGAAGGAACCATGTAAGAAGGAGAGACACCCTCTATAAACAATGCTAAGGCTTTGATAATAAGCCATCCATTAGATAGAGTTGAGAAAATGAAGCAATGGTTTGTGAAAGGAGAAGAATGGGTAGGGTATAAGTCTCATTGAACAAATGTTTGGTGTGAAAAAATGTTTGGTGCATGATGTAATGGGATTTGGAGAAAAAAATAGAGGCTTGAAATTCTAAGGAAATATGTAAACAAACATAAGAGAAGACATATGAACAAACATCAATATAAATAGATCGATGGAGAAAAAATGAGGCATAATCATAGTGAAACTCTTTCTAGTGCCCTTATTGCGCAAACAAATATCCTAGAAAGAAGCTACTTGCGAAATATAAGGGCCATATTTGAGGAAACATATAAACTTTGATATATGGGTGAATCTAAACACTACCTACGTAGTGCATCTAAGAAAGTGTAGGATCCACAAATCAATGACTGGTTGAATTATGTGCTTAAGTTAGTTGGCCAAAATGTGACACCTAGACATGGGTCGTAAGAACTTTGAGTAACGTGTAGGTTATGGGTAAGTAAATCAAGCTAAGCTTGGTATGTGTGACTAGTCAACACAAGGGTAGCACCCTAAATCATGGTCTTAACTCCAACATGGTACTCTTTGGGCACGAGGAAAAATTGCTAACACAAATTTATTGAAATAATAGGGATTAGGGATTGATGCTAGCAATGTGATATGGACATTTTGAGGAAAGAAATTTGAATAGGAAATTATTTGCTAAGGGAAGGAACTACTTAGTAATAAACGCCACAGGAGGGCCACAAAATATCTTAGTCTATGGGATTTGGGTAAGAAAGTACAAGAGGGATAAGAAAAATGTCTAAGATAGCAAGCATATGATTTTAAGTCTTATAGAGACAACAAAAATTATAGGAAACAAATCCTTAATGTCTAAGAGCTACATATGGGAACATACTGCGCAAGAATTGGTGCTAGTAATTGACCACCACAATTATGGGGAACAAAAACTTGGGCATGTAGAAATATGCCTAAGGCAAGTGGTATTTGGAATGGAATTACCTAGGGACTTACAAATCAAGGAAACACTGCTTGAAATATTATGCATGATATTTCTAGGTAAGTGAAGAAGTTGACTATTGAAAAAACTTCAGCCAAGAAAATTCTTCAAGCATGAGAAATGACTACAATGTTATCTTGAGATAACATGCTAGGAATAGGAATCGGGAGGAAAGCATGGGAACCCTTAATACGAGGAGTCTAAGTAAACTAAATAAATATTGAAGAAAGTTAAGTTTGGGAAGCTCCTAGGAAAGGGATACCTAGGTTTTTAAATGCTGACAATGTAAATAAATTTGGAAACAACATGAATTCTTATGCAATGTAATTCTTGGGAAAACACTTGGAAACCACTTAAGATGGAGTGCCCATAAAGTATCAAGATGAATAAGGTTGAGAAAACCTAATTCGGAGGATCATATGCATGAGAGAAAAGAACTTTAGAAAAACAAAGCTGGTGGGCCTTATGGCTTGAAAATGGTATCATTGGAAAGGGTGCACATGCCTCACATGCATATCTAACTAAGGAGAAGTGAGTAACAATTATTAGACATTAAGAATGGTGAATGCAATGCATGATATATAAAGTTACAATAATATCAACTTTACATCAAAGCATATGAAGGGTTAGGTGGAAGGTGTGTAATGACATTTCCACAATTTTGTAGACACCAAAATGAAGAGGCTTTGGTATCATTTTGTAGACACCAAAATGAAGAGGCTTTGATATTATTTTTCTTTGTATCATGCTACTCCTTAAAAGAACCTATAAAGCAATTAGAAGCCCATGTTATGTCACATGGTAATGGTTCTCTATATCATGCTAAGAAAATAAAAATTTGGCAAATGCATATTTTGACAAAAGTAAATGAAATACCAAATCTACTAATTTTGTTCAACTTTTACATGCACTATAGTAATATGTTTTTGTTTCATTATAATTATTCCCCAAACAATATTGTAAATGACATGGCTTCCCACAATTTGTCCAATATTAGCTTTATGGATGTTATTTGAGCTCCTAAATAGCAACAAAATTTGAATAAAGTGATTTTCACTCCAATTACCCATGTCGTTAATAACATGGAATCAAAGCGTCTTTCCATTGATACCACACTATTACTAGAATAAAAAACATGGAATCAAAGCTTCTTTCCATTGATACCACACTATTACTAGAATCAAGGTTCTAGTTGAGTGAATAAATTTCCTTTGATGATATTTTATTTAATGACTAGGTCATAGAGAATTTCTCAAGCATAGCTGACGTTCTTCTTAACTTTGCAAGTATTATGGTTGAAGGGCACCACATTGAGGACACATCCCATAGACCTCTCTTGTTTCCAAGAAAATTTGGGCATCACACCCATGTTTGTAGTTAGATGCTGACACGTTTTCCTATCTCTTTCTTTCACGGTAGTGATGAAGCTAGCTTTAAGGGTTTTCACACTGTTCCTAACCACATGTTTCAAATTCAATTTTCTGCATGAAATAATGATTGTTATTGGAAATAAGAGTACATAATATTATCAATGATAATAATTGGTTACTTAACACTTGTTTTCACAATGAGGTAAACACTATTGTAGGGGTGTCTCTCAAGATTTTACTATTTTCTAAGTGAGGTCGTGGTTGTCATCCTTGCATTCCATGACCTTATATGGAAAGGATGGTTAGATTAACATGATCACTCAGGGTTTGGTGTTTCTAATTTATTTATTGCAAGTGTATTTACCCAAAACTTTTATTCTCACTAAGGTAATGAGGTTATGATTGGCATCCATTGCTTAGAGATTTACATTCTTATGAGAAAGCATTGTGATGGCTGCAATTTTGAGGATGCATAACTATATTTCTTTTGGCACATACCATGAGATGAATTAAATAAAAGACGAAAAATGAATATCATAAAAAAAAATATGATCTTTGTTTTATTTTTTTAGAAAAAAAACATTTTCATCGTTTTTTCTATCTTGTGTAATTTTGTTTTCCTTCTCTTTTTGGTTTGAGATTTAGTTTTAATTTCTCTTCATTTATTCTTATTTTTCTCAACCAAACTTAAAATTAAATGATTAAGAATCTTCTTAAATTTGTCCCATAGTAGGTTTATTAGTGCATTTATTTGCATGGTTGTCGTTAGTCTAACTTGATTGAAGAGTGTTGTCACCATGAATGCAGATTACATTATGCCTCAAAGTCCCTAATCCCTAATTTTTTTTCTTAAATAATTTTAAATGCATATAGGTTTCTCAAGCATTCTCAATGTCTCATTTTCTCCATGTTTACATGCATACAATCTTAGTATTATTCTATTCATTTTTTACCCTCTTTAGAAATGAATATGAATGCATGTCTGTTAGACTTATTTTTTAAATATAATAATAATGATATTATGTTTTTATTACAATTTATTTACTTCATTTTATTATTTTGTTTATTTATTTTGATAGTGAGCCTTGATTGTTATTATTGATTTTAAACCAAAGATATCAAATTCATATGTCATTGGAAGTGCATTCCCTCCATAGTTGCTAGAGGTTGACCTATTTTTTTATCAACACATACTTGATCAAGGAATATTACAATCATTTCATAAGCCTTACTTCGGTCTTAATAGGAAATCACTCTAACTTATTGAACCTTGCCACTGGTAAAACTGTTTCACCAATTTCTTGCTAGATATGCTACTAATGGGTCGTCCAACTAGTGTGTTCACGACTTATAAGGATGTTGATTTGTTTTTTATGGAAACATTGTTTATGTTGATTCAATTATTATGATGATCGTTAGGATCACTTATGTCCATCTTTTTATTTCATATGATGGAGATGGTTGATGTCGGTGATATAATTATGTTGGTTGTGGCATTTTCTTATGATGATGTGTGAGATGCATCTATGACATTGAGTGTCTTAGGGTACATGAAAGTTTGAGTATCATATGTTGATAACAATATTAACTAATGAAGTGTTTGTTGTCAAATGCATGAACTCAATGATATATGGTAGGAAGTATTGTCGTAGCTATGGCACTTGTCCCAGTCTTACATTTTTATTTATGTACCAACAAAGAAAAGAAATATGTGCTAACCTACGACTAATACTAAGTGTTGGGCTTGGTGGAAAATTGTTATGGTTTGGCAATGGTCCTAATTGATATACAATCGAGGTTCTTGATCTTACCCTCATTGTTTGATCAATGAATATGAAGGGATAAAGAAATATGTGCTAACCTACGACTAATACTAAGTGTTGAGCTTGGTGGAAAATTGTTATGGTTTGGCAATGGTCCTAATTGATATACATTTGAGGTTCTTTATCTTACCCTCATTGTTTGATCAACCTATGGAAATGAGCAACGAAGTCGGTTGAGAATGACAACTTGGTTATGAAGCATCCTTAATATTTGTTGTTACCAACATTGGGTGGAGAACAAGCCACTTGTACATAGAGTAAAAGTACCATTCAATGTTAGTCCTCTTATGTCAGTATATGAGTTATAGTGCCCACATGTAGATTTTTTTATCTTGATCAAATAATGGTGGTATAAGATATAACATTGTTTGTGCTAATCCTACCTCATTTGACCTTTTTTTTTATGTGACTTTCACATGTTATTTGTGATTTGAAGATAATAATGTATTGCACGTTGTTTTGGAATTGGATGAGGCCTTTTTTTTTATCAAAGTGATTAGTGGCTTGATGACATTCAACATTGTTAGTGAAAATAGAGGCCAAACCCTAAGGCCCTCTTGAAATTTTCTATTGGACAAAGAATCTTGACTTATGAGCTTGATTTTTGACTATTTAAGGTTGAAAAAAGTAACCCCCAATCCTATGCATTCTTAAGCCACTTTTTGATAGATCCCGAGTCCAAAAACATTTCCCCCGACCCTACAAAGTCAATATACATAAGTGGAGTCTTCCTCTTGCAATCTGAGACTCTTTATCTCATTTAAATAATTGCAATTTTTGTTTTGGGAATAATAGTTTGATGCAGAACCCACCCTCTCCTAGGGTCCACACGACCTCGCGATCTAAGGATCGTTCAAATCAGGAGCCGAATCCTATTTTTGGGCACTGTTGAGCCCCCAAAATCCAATACAAAGGTCCTTTTATTCCATGCACAGGTCCAAAAATGAACCCGCGAGATCTTACTAAGCCCCTTTGCTTTTGAAATCAAATTCGGGCCCCTAGCCCTTTTCACTATGGCGAAAAATGCATATGAGCCTGGGTTGTGACCAGGCGCCAAGAACAATGTGCTATTTCGGTGCTCAAGCTTCGACTATCTACCTTTCTTGCCCCTTTCTTATCTTCGAATGAAAAATCTATGAACTGCCGATCAATAGGCAACAAGATCAACGACTTTCAACAAATACCGATATCGACGACTCAAACTCCATTGTTTCGGGCTTCGACGATTTTCTTTTGATCGCACCAACACACACAACACCCACAAAGTGTTGATCGTCGAAAAGAAAGATTGGACGGCTTCTAATCCACCACCAGATCGATGGATTTTCACCTATTTCGCACTTATGGCTTCGATGATTTCTCCACAACACCTTTTTCATGAATCTCCCAAATCGTCGAAAAGGAAATTACGCCCAAGTATCAAATCAATGGCTCTCAATCTCAGACGGATGAACGACCCATATCTACCCTCAAGCTTAGACAGATGGACAACCCAAATCTCTTCTCTTCGGGCTTCGGTGATTTCTTTTGGTCATGCACACAGACGACCTTTCATATCTCTCGACGCCGAAATGCCGAAACGATTGAGCACTGAATGGAAACAAAGATTAACAACACACAGCGCTCAACAAACCAACGACTCAGATGATTTTTGAGGACTTCAAGGATTTTCTTCCCTATCTACACGATGAATCAAATCTGCCGAAGTGCCACGTCCCCAAACTTGGGATCTTTCGCCACGTGTCCTCCTCCAAAGGATGGCTAGGATGGACTTTGGCCTTCGAGAGTCTTCAACAATGCTGCACTATAGTTTCCTCCGGAGTGTCGGACCTCCGGACTTCCGAATCCACTGCCACGTGTCCTTCCTCCGATCAACGGTCATGATTGAATTCCGACCTCCGAGCCTTAGGATGTTCTTGCTCCACGCTATCGACTTTTCCCCAGAGTGTCTATCCTCTGGAGTGAAGGATCTGGTGACACTTATCCACTAAGATCAACAATGGAGATGAGCTCCTCTATTCAGAGCTTTAGGAGTCTTATTATTTATATACTACGTATACTCCATGCCTATGTTCTTCTGGATAGTCGAACCTCCGGACTATCCCTAATCTATTGACATGCATCCTTTGGAAATGGACGGTCCTGATTTACTCCGGATACCGGGATTTCGGGGATCCTGTCTCTTTCAATACACAAACTTGAAAAACCACTAAAATAATGAAGTTCAAAGGGTGCAGAGGGTTAAACCCCATGCAACTTACTTGGATCGGATGACTGTCAATCCTCGTGCCTAGATCCAATGGTGAGTATCTATTCTCCTCTATGCAGGCTCCTCCTCGAGTCTGGAGTCAGATCTAATGGTCCAGATCACTCTCGACAACATATTTGATGGTTGTTGTATCTTCTCCTCCTTTGCACACCGCGCTTTCCTTCGAAAGAAGGATTTCTCAACAAATTCAAAGGTTTGGACTTTGATATTTTCTTCGACAAAACCGACTCCTCGGCCTGTGTTGTACCTCCTGAGCTTGAAATGCTTTAAAATTAAAAGGGGCTCGACCCTTTGAATGTTTGGCTTTTGCTTGCGTTTCAAAAACGTTATTCCTCCCAAGCTCTCAGCTTTGAAATAAGTCCTTTTTGCGCTCACATTGCACTTTCCTCATAGTCTAGGACTTAGATTGTTTCTGCCTTCTGCATTCCTTGCATAGGCCTTGTGAACACTTGCACTATTCCTCCCGAGCTTTGAACTTCCTCATATTTCTAAGGGTCTTGGCCCTTTGCTTCTTTAACGAAGTCTTCTGCCCTCCTGGAACTCCAATGCTCTTTCCTCCAGAGCCTTTACCAACACTTCAGCAGTGTGTTGGGTTTGTGCATTCCTCACACTCACCACCTTGAGTTCTGAATTCTGAGAATTCACTTGCGCACTCCTTGTGCTCTATGTGTAGAATTGCACTGCTCCTCATGATCTTTACCTTCTGGTGTGCCCTCTTGGAAACCCTTCCACATAACTCAAAAAAAATTTCTCACACACTCCTTGTGCCTGCTCAATGCACTCCTTACAGAGATCTCAGAGTATTCAATAACTCTGGTATGCCTTCTTCAAAGTGTTCAACAACTCTGATGTGCACTCCTTGCAAAATTTTCCCTTCTTTTGAGTTTGAGCTTGTTCCGGTGTGCCCACCTGGCATGCTCTTCTCTGAACTCGGGACAGGGTTCAAAATGCACTCCTTGTGTTGGATTCAAAGAGTTTTAAATCACTCTGGTGTGCACTCCTTGCACAAGCCTAAGAACCCATAACACTTAGAAATTCACAAAGATAGAGAAGTCTATCTAAACCTGCAAAAGAAACTAATATGCATCTAACAACATCCACACATATACATAGAAAAAATTCAGAAAGTAAACATTCACCACACATAATAACACATAAAACCCCATATGCAGGAAAACATGCTTTTGTATTATATCTGAATGGTTATATACAAAGATTTACAAAGTCTAGACTGCAACAGAGTCGTCAACTCTTTCTCTCCTCTCCTCTCTTGAGATCTCTAATGCACTCAATGAAAACTAACTCACACTAATGAATTTTGATACAAGATCTTTTTACAAAAGAGGGGCTCCTCAAGCCTTCCCTCCAACTACCTACTCACATTGAATTGCATTCAATTACAATCAATGGACATCTAGTCCGAATAAGAATTAATCCTATCTAACTATCAGCCATTAAAGGTGAATTCACATGAAGTCTGTACAAAGACACATTTAATTCCATTTAATCACATTAAAAATTTTAAATTGGGTTCAAAATGAGAGGGTTGGCTCCTGTCTTTCCTCGGAACTCGTTCCTCCTTGTGCGTTGATGCGCTAGAGCATTTGTTGAGGTGGAGCAATGCTCCTACATCATACTTCTGCGCTGACAAAAACATGAGCTCCTGCTCATGGCTCCCCTGCTTCCGAGGTTGAGATCCTCCAGGGTCCCAAATTTCATTCTAGAGTTGTCCATCTGCTCCTCTTCCATGCTGTTGTTGTCATTGTTGTAGTCCTATTGTTGTAGACCCTCCTCTGATTAACTTCTCCCTACTGCTAACTCTCTTCTTTGTTGTTGATCCAAAATATATTTGCAGAACAAAATGAATATAGATTATTATCAAAATATGCTTAACACAAAATAACAGATATACAGTAAAATTAGTTTCTATTTAATAAGGAAATAAGCTGAAATTGTAAAATGTAGCAAAAACAAGCTTGCTAGAATGGTGGCGGCTTATCTCTAAGAAGAGATGTGACGGCTACGCTCATTCGCAAGAAGATGATTACAAT
This sequence comes from Picea mariana, assembly GCA_032191745.1. Classification (NCBI taxonomy): domain Eukaryota; kingdom Viridiplantae; phylum Streptophyta; class Pinopsida; order Pinales; family Pinaceae; genus Picea; species Picea mariana. The sequence goes on from JASDQU010736834.1 coordinate 235,183, forward strand.
GAGGCTCTGAAGGCCTTTTTACAATAAACAAGAATGTCAAAAACACTAGACATCCAAAAAACCTAACCCTAGGAGATGAAGCACCAACAGTCATGTGGGCCTTGTTTGGGTAAGTTTGTACATCAACTTCCCGGGGTTGTAACTTTTGCATACGATCTCTGTTTTAGGCGCATGATAGCCCGTTGGAAAGGTCATTTTGACTGTGGAGAGCCCTAAAAAACGTTGTTTAGGGCCTCAAAACGGCCCTGCAAGTCAGGGACCCGAAAACTAGAGAAAAAAAATGCCAAATTGGAAAACTTCCAAAATGAGCCAGTTGGAATAGGTGGGAGGCCACTGACATTCATCTTGATCAATCCTCCCCCCTTAGGAAGAAATGGTCTCCATTGCATTTAGTTCCCCCATCACATGAGAAAATTTCCACTGAATTTGGCCTCGGGTGAGCCACTTGCCTTGGTGCAGGAGTTGCCCTGCTTTGACAACTCGATAAAGCTAGATCCTTTGTTGGTGAGTGCCCTTGATCTGTTTGTCCACAATCTGATCACTGGATGCTTGTTGTATGCAGTAGAGGTTGAGCTCTATTGGTGTCAGTTGTTCCGCTATCTCCCAGGTGTCCAGTAATGGTGGGAAATACGGTCAAAGGATATCCACGTTGAACACTGGGTGCAAGCCAAGGAAAGGAGAAATGTTGAGCTTGAAAGCATTATCACCCACAACCTTGGTGATGGTGTATGACCCATAACAGAGTGGGAGAAACTTTTTATGGGGTTATTTAAGGCGCTCTTTTTGCAAGTGAAACCAAACTTTGTTGCCCACCTGAAACTTATGTGGCACCCGATGTTGATCATGGCGCTACTTATATTTGTCATTGGACTTCTGTAGGATATCCTGAACCTGTTGGCGGATGTGTTGGATCCGCTCAATGAACCGGGTGGCTTTGTCAACTTCAGTTGGAGTAGAAGATGAGTCGGTCGAGGTGACTGTAAGGGGTAGTGCAACATCTTTGGGACCCAATGGTTGGAATCCCAACTCCACCTGAAAGGGGTTGTGGTCGTTTGAGCTATGCAGGGCTCGATTGTAGCTATGCTGAACATAGGGGATACTCTCATCCCATGGGTGAGGGTGCTTGGAATTATACATGCGTAGGATATGCACGATCATTCGATTTACGACCTCAGTTTGGCCATCTATTTGGGGGTGGAAGGTCGTGGATTTGGTGAGCTTGGTGTCTAGTAGTGACCAAAGGCTTGACCAGAATGTGCTGAGAAATTGACTTCCTGATATCTTTCTTTGTCTTTTCGATGTCCTTCCTTGCTTGCATCCTGGACTGGTTGTCTTGAGGTTGTCCTTCTTTTCTCTGTCCTTTGTTCTATGGGTTGGGGCTGCCCTTTCTTGGCTTTTTCTTTGAGGGGTTACTAAGCCCAAATCGCCGCGTCTTTTTTTTGAGCTTCTGTTCGATTTTGAAGGCATATCAGTAGGCCCCACCCAAGGATGAGATGTTCAGAAAATCCATTTCATCCTAGATGTATCTATGCAGACCGCTGGGATACTTAAGCATCAGATGTCACTCATAATATTTGATACCCATCTTGGTGCGCAAGGTATGGAAGATATTTGTGAACTCAGGCACCGCTTGGTCTCTTTCCTGCTGTAGCGTGGTCCATTTTGTGTACAGGTCGTCATAACTTCCAATAGGGTAGTATTGTTCCTTAATAACATCCCTGAAGGACTCCCAGGTGACTGCGACTGTAAATAATGAGGGTTCCTCTGTTTTCTTTTTCTCATAGAAAGTTTCCCACCAATCTTTGACACGGGGGACAACTTTGAGGAGCGCAAAAGTAATATTTTCTCTATTTGAGAATTTATGGACAAAGAAATACCCTTCTAGCAGATTCAACCATTTATCTACTGCATCCGTGTCTATCTGACCTTCAAATATAGGAATATGGAAGTTGATTTGTACCTCGAAGGGGGCGACACCTTTGTTTGAGGAAGATGTGTCCCCTATTGGTAGTCGCCGAAGGATTTGCGCAAAACTATCCATCATCTCGTTCCTCCGTTGCGTGAGAGCTTCCTTGAGCAACATTTTGAAGGGATCTCCTGTCCCGTCGTCTTTCTTTTCTTCTTCCATGAGAGGTCATTTGGGCATCCAAGAGATTTTGTCCTCAAGAGAAACAATCTCGAGACCCAATTCTTTGTACCCTAACCTCGTTGGGGACATGCATTAATAAGGACAATGAGAAGATCGCTCTAATACCACTGATCCAAAATATATTTGTAGAACAAAATGAATATAGATTATTATCAAAGTACGCTTAACACATAATAACAGATATACAGTAAAACTGGTTTCTATTCAATAAGAAAACAAGTTGAAACTGTAAAATGCAGCGGAAACAAGCTTGCTAGAATGGTGGTTGTAATGTCCCTCGGCCGGCGACCCGGGCTGGGTAACGCTATCGAAGCAAACTTTGCATTTTCTTTACTTCTCTGATACCATTTATGTGACATTCCCGGCCTAAGCAACAGGCTAGCCATGCCACCAAGTAACTTTGCGGAAATAATCACATATAAAACTTAATCGAAAGATAGAGATAACATCTGGTATTCACACATATAAATATATATCTATCTAATGCAATTAAATGGACGTCAATACTCTACTCATACACATGTTCATGCGAAAGAAACATTAACACATACATGTAACATATATATACATACATTACTCATTAATTATAATGCAAATACAAATACACAACATACAACGAATAGAGAATTGGTACTTATATTTTAATAGGTGTCCACCAATTGCGTGCAAGCCTTCCATGAACCTCCCAGACTTAGACCATGCTTCTCATCACGCTCAGCAGTGGGTCACCCCCGAGCTAGGACTAAACTCCACCAGGCAAGGGAATTCTAGCCTTGGCAAGGACAACAAGGAAGTTGCATAGAACAACAGGAAGGATATTTTATCCCAGGATCCACTTACTCCCACAACCTACAGGCCCTCATTCCCCACACGCCTGCTCCACGCCGGGAGGGTACACCTTCACTAATACAAGTCCATCGGCTACTACACCTCCCTTACCTTGGGCTTCATCAACAGGATGGACTAGAAGTCTCAGAGTACAATAGCTGCTACGGGACTCCCTCCAGGAGAACTCTCTTCCCAACAAACTCTCTCACGTAGGAGAGTTTCTCACATGCCTGAAAACATGCTTCTTCAATTCATATCTTATGTCAAATGGAAATAGGTGATGTCAACAACATAATTCAGGTAACACACATGTGAAGTCAACCACATAAAACGGGTATGGACACAAAATATGATAACAAACCAAGCTTAGCGAAAACTACATTGGCAACAATCACCAACCGCTACAAGACAACACGACTCAGGAAAAATACAAGTTCATCGGGCTTCACAGGAAATACGAAGGACAACTCCAGTGTCTATAGGTTACACTGGCGCGTGCATCAGTGGGGAGTATGGCTCTCTTCCAGGGTGGCTAACCTCGCGAGAGGGCCGATGCAATGGTGAAGTATCATGACAGTCATGAGAATCATGAGACTGGTAAGTGAGAGGACCCCCAATGAGCCGACTTTCCCACCTAAAACTGCATGTGCCCAGGTTGACACATGTCTCCCTGAAGCTGCATGAGCTCCACTTAATACTTATCCCCCTTTCCTCCAGGAACTTAGGACAACATGGTTATATCAAACCTTAGCTTCTAGGAAATAATAATATAATATTATTCCTTTAGAGATAAGCCCTCTAGCTTAGCCCCTATTCCTAGACACTTAGCCCCTTCCCCACCTAGTGGAGCTTAGTCCCCCATAACTCTTTCTTCGTGGAGGGTTTACATGCAACAATGTAATTTTATTAATGATATGTGTGTATTTACATATACAAAATTAGGCTCATTGGCCTTAGCATCTGGCTTACTAGCCTAATAAACACATTAGTCTCTCAGCTTATAACCACTCGGCTCACCAACCTATAAGCATAATTACATGTCAGCATGGGATCGATCTTAGGGTGTTACAATCCCCNTTGCATTGTCCTCAGTGCAACTCTTTACACAACAACAAGAAGATTTCCAAAATCTTCAAAAAGATGTGGGTACTCTATCTGTATAGCATCTTTATGCTCCCATGTTGTGTCCTCGGGACCGTACGAGGTCCACTGAACCTTTCTTGATTCCAGAGTTTCTTTCTCTTCTAGTCCAGTATGCGCACAGACTTCACTTGCAAAGCGCCTTCTTGTTCCACCTAGATCACATTCCAATCAATCACATGATTAGCATCAGGTATATACTTCTTGAGCATTGATACATGAAATACATTATGAACAGTCATGGATTCATGTAATGAAAGCATATAAGCTACTGGTCCAATCCTTTCTAGGATTTCAAATGGTCCATAAAATCTGGCTGCCAACTTGGAACAACTTCCCAGCTTCAGGGAACTTCTATTGGATTTCACCTTCAGGAAAACGTGGTCACCCACTTTAAACTCTCTGTGGTTTCTAGCTTTGTCTGCATAAATTTTCTGTCTATCTTGGGCAGCCTTCAAATTCCGTTTAATATTCAAAATTTTCTCTTCCATTTACTTGAGCGACTCCGGCACAACCACTTCCCTATCAATTGGATTGTCCCATCTTATTGGGGAGTTTCACTTTCTGCCATAAATTGCTTCAAAAAGGCTCATCTTCAGTGATGCTTGATACCCATTGTTGTAGGAAAATTCTACCAAGTGTAGATAATATTCCCATTTAGATGGTTTGTCCATCACATACATTCTTAACATGTCTTCTATCACTTGGTTTACTCTTTCTGTTTGTCCATCTAACTCAGGGTGATAGGTTCTGCTGAAGTTTAGGTTTGTTCTAAACCCCTTGAATAGTCTTCTCTAGAACTTTGAGGTGAACTTTGGGTCTCTGTCAAACACAATTGTCTTGGGAATTTCATGCAATCGTGCTACCTCCCTCATAAAAATATCAACAACGTTAGTTTCCTTGTGAGTGGTCTTCAATGGAATAAAATGGGCAGCTTTAGTAAGCTTGTCCACTACTACCATGATTGCATCATGCTGCTTGCTTGTTTTGGGCAATCCTGTGATGAAATCCATTTTCACCACTTCCCACTTCCACTCAGGGATGGTTAACAGTTGTAGAAAACCAGCTGGGTGTCTATGCTCAACCTTTACCTTTTGACATTCCAAGCATTTGGCAATAAATTTAGCAACTTCCTACTTCATGCCTGGCCAATAATATTAGCTTTTGACTACTGAAATTGTTTTCTGATATCCTGGGTGTCCTACATAAGGTACATTGTTCATTTCTTTTAAAATCATACTCTTCAATTCAAAAGAGTTGGGTACATAAACTCTGTTTCTGTACAAGATAATTCCATCCTTTCCCAATTCGAAATCTTCAGCCTTCTACTGCATTTTACCTTGCTGCAATTTTGTTACCAATTCTATGTACTACGAATCAACTTTTGCAGCCTAATAGATTCTTCCTTGAAGATCCATCTGATACATGATGATGGTTGTAGCACGTAGTTCATGCACTCATTTTGAGTGCATCAACCACTTTGTTCTCCTTTCCTTTGATGTTCTTGAAATCAAAGTCATATTCACAGAGGAATCCCAACCATCTGCTCTACTTGGCATTCAATGTAGGTTGATCAAACAAATACTTCAGACCATGATGGTATTTCCTGAGCTCAAACCTCTTTCCCATGAAGTAATGTATCTATTTCTTTAGAGCGTGTACAATGGCTGCCAACTCCAAATCTTGAGTGGCGTAGAGCCTTTCATGCTCTTTCAATTTTCTGGACTCAAAACATATCACAAACCCATTCTAGCTAAGGACTCCTCCTAGTCCTTCTTTACATGCATCTGTGCAAACAAGAAATCTTCATTTGGATCTGCAATATTTAGAATTGGAGCACTGTTTAACCATTGCTTCAATTTCTAGAAGCTTCTTTCACATTCTTTTGTCCATTGAAATTTCTTCCCTTTCCTTTGCAAGGAAGTGATGGGGTGAGCTATTCTCGAAAAACCTGCAATGAACCTTCTATAGTAGCCATCTAGACAAATGAAGAATCTGACTTCTGTTACATTTTTTGGTCCTACCCACCCTTTAATGGCCTCAATCTTTTTAGGGTCCACGATTATCCCTTCTTCCGATATGATATACCCCAAATAGTGAATTCTGTTCTGATAAAATGAGCACTTGCTCAATTTGGCATACAACTGATGCTCTCTTAGCACTTGCAACACCATCCTCAAATGATGCTCATGCTCTTCTTACGACTTTGAATATATAAGGATGTCATCTAGAAAGACAATGACAAACTTGTCCAAATATTCCCTGAAAACGCCATTCATTAAGCACATAAAAACAACGGTTGTATTTGATAACCCAAATGGCACCACTGTGAAATCATAATGACCGTACCTTGTTCTGAAGGTGGTCTTGCTGATGTATTCCTCTTTAATCCTTACCTGATGGTATCCTGAACTGAGATCTGTCTTCAAAAATATCTTTGCATCCTTCAATTGATAAAAGAGATCATCAATCCTTGGCAGAGGATACTTGTTCTTTATAGTCACTTTGTTCAACTGTCTGAAATCAGTGCACAACCTCATTGTTCCATCTTTCTTCTTTACGAACAAGACTGGGGCACCCCAAGGGGATACACTTGGGCGGATATACCCCTTCTTCAGAATCTCTTCAAGCTACATTTGCAGTTCCTTCAGCTCTGGTGTACTCATTCAGTAGGGAGTCTTTGACACTGGGGCTACTCCAGGCATCAAATTTATAGAGAAATCAATATTTCTCTTCGGAGGTAGTCATGGTACTTCCTTGAACACATCTTCGAAATCTTCTAGGACTGCATGGTCCTCCAGAACTGACACCTTACCCTTAGATGCTTCCTCCATACGAGCTACAAATATTTGACAACCTTTCCTGTAGCATTTCTTCAGTTGCATTGCTTAAATTTCTCTAATAGCAACTGCCCTCGGAATTCCTTGGACTACTCTCCAATTTCCTTCCTCATCCAAGCAAGTGAATGCCTTGTTATGGAAGTCTAAAATGGCATGGTGTTGGTCCAACCAGTCCATACCAATTAGGCAATCATATGATCCTAAAGGCAAGATATCCATATCTTCCATGGTACTTAGTCCATTCATGCCCACTGGACATGATTTAACCGACTCAACAACTTTCCTCTTGGCTCCTGTAGCCAGCTGTACCAGCCAAGATTTCTCATGCTTGCTTATCGACAAGTATAATCTTTTCACAACTTTAGGATCTATGTAACTATGACTAGTTACTGAGTCTATTAAAACAGTAAAGGCATGGTTATTGATCATACCTTCAACTTCAATCTTGTGTGATTGAAACTCAGCTTGCTTATTGTCCAAGCCTGCATAGATTCTTGGTACTCTCCTACCCATGTCCTCCACTATTTCAGCTTGTTGAACATTGTGAACAACTCTCATCTTGTCCTTTCTGTGAGGACAATATCTATACCTATGATATCCTTTACAACCCCAACATTCCATAGGTGTCTGCTTTGGGCTTTTCCCACCTACTTCAACCATCCTTCGCTCTCCCAAAACTGGTTTTCCTTGAGGATTGTTCTTGAAAAATGGTGGTTTGTTTCCCTTTTGCCTTTACTCCCTCTTAAACTTCTTCTTGTCTCCCTAAGCTTTTTGGAAAGTAGGCTTTTATTTTTGCTGATCATATAAGCATTTTTCTTTCCTTATGGTTTCTTCCATAGTTTTAGGATCATCATATTGGATCTTGTCACTGATGACAGATGTCAATCCACTCAGATACCTTTGAATCTTAACTGTCTCATCCTTGATGAAGGGAACATACTTCAACAACTCCAATAATCTTCTTTCATACTCATCAATGGACATAATTCCCATCTTGAGTTCAAATAACTCTTTCATTTTCTTGTCATAATACCTCTTAGTTAGGTACTTCCTTTCAAAATGTCTCTTGAATTCCCTCCATGTAACATTCTTCTCTTTGACGTGTTGTACTTGCACAAGTTGATCCCACCATACAGATGCCTTCCCTTTGAGTTGATAGATGGCAATTCTTCCTTCCGCATGAGGAGAATAATTATGCAATTGAAAACACTTTATCATGCCCAAAAACCATGTCTCTGCATCTTCATCCTTCTTTTGCTCCCCATCAAACGTAGGAGGTTTGATTTTGTTCATTTCCCCTTGTGGCTCATCTTCCCCAGACCTCTTCTGCTTCCTAACAGGGGATGGACTTGAGCTTCTCTGTGCTCTCTTATTGGAATGCCTCGGGGAATGCTGGTGATGTCGGCTAATACTTCGTGTTCTTCTGGGACTTCCTAATTTGCTTGAGCCACTCTCCTTATCCAATTTATTTTCTATTCTTTCCAGGATCTGCATCAACTTCACGTTGAATTCTCCCTGTTGCTCCTCAGCTTTCATGAGCTTTTTGTTATCTGCTCGGTGAGTTTGTACATCCTTCTGCAACTTTTTAATGATTTTCTTCATGTTCTGTTCTTTATCTATCTCTTCTCCATGCCCATTGGAGTTCGATCCTTCAACTCCCAAATGGACATCCATTCCTCTCACTTCATCCTCCGAACTGTAAGCATCCTCTGCCTCCTCCATGCTATGCACTATGCAACAACTCGGTTTGGCCCGTCAATTGTTAACTCTGCAAAATTTTGCAGTAAACCGTATTTTTGTCAAGCTATCAGTCTTTAATAATTTTTCGGAATAAACTAATCTGATCCAATAAAAAAAAATATCAGATTCGATTTTCTGCAAGTCTTGGTCGGTCAAGAACCCCTCGAGCTTCAATCTCTAATCCCAGTTCTGTTCTCCAACAAATTTTGGGTGTTATCCTCTTTTCTTTATCCCTTGGTTCGCATGTGACCACGACTGTGACCCAACACTTATGATTTGGGACCTTATCCAGAACCCTGAAACTTCGGGCTCTGGGCTTCGACGGATTTCAAAGCACATCATAACAAATCTCTCAGAGTGACGAATTGGCGAACTCACAAAGTAGGGTGGATCAACAGTCCACGTCTCCCAGCATCCAACAACTGATACTCGCTATGGAACTCCAGGCTTCGGGTTTCTGGGACTTCGAAGCTTCGGGGCCATGGGACTTCGGATGATTCAACCTTTGCTCAACCCAAAACTCCCGAACCGTGAGTCTCTGCATACTTCCACGTCACCCCAGTGACGTCATCGCGTCACTTTACTTCGATGTAACAGAACTTCGGGGGTTTCTTCCTCCCATTCCATCCCGATCCATTTATTTCGGAGTGTCCAATCTCTGGACTTCATGATCTGGCACCACGCGTCCATCGGGGCCCACGGTTTCCATGCTTGAACTAAAATATATCGAAAAGTCACATCAAACTTTATACTTTTCAAATTGCAGGGACATGGGTCGACGATTTTGGAGTAACTTGTTGATCGTTCCTTAATTGTCCCCACACTGACATGTACCCCTTCTGGGAAACCGCAGTTTGGATTGTGGGACCACCTTGTATAATTATCTGCCGCACATCTTCGATCTCCGCTGCTCATAATGCTCAGCAGTGGGTCACCCCCAAGCTGGGACTAAACTCCATCGGGAAAGGGAATTCTAGGCTTGGCAAGGACAACAAGGAAGTTGCACAGAAGGACAAGAAGGATCTTTTATCCCAGGAGCCACTTAAGCCCACAACCCACGGACCCTCATTCCCCATACACCTACTCCACCCCAGGAGGGTACACCTTCACTAATACAAGTCCATCGACTACTACACCTCCCTTACCTTGGGCTTCAACAACAGGCTGAACCAGAAGTCTCAGAGTATTGTAGCTACTACAGGACTCCCTCTAGGAGAACTCACTTCCCAACAAACTCTCTCACCTGGGAGAGTTTCTCACAGGCTTGACAACCCGCTTCTTCAATTCATTCTTATGTCAAACGAACACAGGTGATGTCAACAAAAAAATTTGGGTACCACACAGGTGAATTCAACCACAGAAAATGGGTATGGACACAGAATATGACAACAAACCGACCTTAGCCAAAACTATGTTGGCAACAACCTCTACGACATAACACGACTTAGGAAAAATACAAGTTCGTCGGGCTTCATAGGAAATACACATGACAAATCCAGTGTCTGCAGGTTACGCTAGTGCATGCATCGGTGGGGAGTATGGCTCTCTTCCAGGGTGTCTAACCTCACGAGAGTATCAATGCAATGGTGAAGTATCGTGACAATCATGAGAATCGTGAGACTGGTGAGTGAGAAAACCCCCAACGAGTTGAATTTCCCACCTAAAACTGCATGCGCCCAGGTTGACACATGTCTCCCTGAAGCTGCATGATCTCCACTTAACACTCATCCCCCTTTCCCCTAGAAACTTAGGACAACATGGTTATATCAAACCTTAGCTTCTAGGAAATAAAAATATAATATTATTCCTTTAGAGGTAATCCCTCTAGCTTAGCCCCTATTCCAAGACACTTAGCCCCTTCCCCACCTAGTGGAGCTTAGTCCCCCATAACTCTTTCTTCATGGAGGGTCTACACCCAACAGTGTAATTTTATTAATGATATGTGTGTATTTACATATGCAAAATCAGGCTTATTTTCCTTAGCATCTGGCTCACCAGCCTAATAAAAACATAAGTCTCTTAGCTTATAACCACTCGGCTCACCATCCTATAAGCATAATTACAATTCAGCAGGGGCTCGGCCTTGGGTTGTTACAGTGGTAGCTTATCTCTAAGAAGAGATGTGATGACTGTGCTCATTCAAAAGAAGATGATTACAATGAGGCTCAGAAGGCCCTTTTACAATAAACAGGAATGTCAAAAACCCTAGCAATTGAAAAAACCTAACCCTTGGAGATCAAGTGCCAAAAGTCATGTGGGCCTCATTTGGGTAAGTTAGTACATCAACTTCCCGGGGTCGTAAATTTTGCATACGATCTTTGTTTTAGGCACATGATAGGCCTTTGGAAAGTTCCATCCGAGGAGTACACATTTTGTTTCTATCTATCAAATGTCAAACTGGCTATGGTGAGCCCTAAAAAATGTTGTTTAGGGCCTCAAAATGACCCCGCAAGTCAGGGAACCGAAAACTAGGGAAAAAAACTGCCAAATTGAGCTAGTTGGAAAAGGTGGGAGGCCATCGACATCCATCTAGATCAGCTGCTTCTAGCATCAATCTCCTAATCTCTTCAATCTCCTTGTCCAACTGGTCTATAGGCTGGCTTCTCCCATGCAATATTCTCTGCTGCATCTCTTCTTCATCATCCAATTCCAACTTAACTTGTTGGATGTGATGGCTTTGCACCATTACCCTTTTCTTGAAGGACTCCAAATATTCACACAGATCAATGGGAAGATCATCCTGATCTCCCATGTTGATTTTATCTCCTGTGGCATTAGCTTGCCACTCCATTGTAGATTCCATTTTTACAACAAATTTATTGAGCTGTTGCTCAGCTATCCCCTCTGACAGTTTTCTTTCTATTAGGGTCTCCAACTCCTCACACATATCAACAAAATCCAAGTTGTCTGTTTCTCTCTCCTATGTTGTAGGCTCCAATTCTGGAGTTATCTCTTATTCGTCTCCCTTGTTAAAAATTTTGAGCAATTCTGTTGAATGCTCTTCTTCTTCTTCCATCTTCTGGACAGATTTCAATGCATGCTCCATCTCCTCTATGACAGTCACTGCTGGTTGTCTTTCTTCTGCACTTTCAAAATGTGCATTGGCCTCTGCTGGGATGCTTGGAAGGAATATATTTATTCCTCCAATGATTAGAATGTGCCTCTAATCCTCCTCTATGAACACTCCTTGCCAATCCAGAATCTCCTTTGAGTTCTTGAGATGCTCAGACAGTCTCATCTTCATTTCTGTTAGCACTCCTTGTCGACCTGAACTCCTTTCCGATCTCCTGAAACTTTCAGACGGTCTCACCTCATCCTCCTTATCCACCTGACAACCTGAGGTTTCACTCCTGCCCTCCTAGAAGTTTGTGAGATCTTCCACCAATCTCTTCTCATTTCCCACCTGGCAATTTGAAAGTTCACTTCTGCTCTCCTGGCAATCTACGAGATCTCTGCTTGATCTCTCTTCATTGCCCTATTGGAAATTTGAACCTTCACTTCTGCCCACCTGAAAGTTTGTGAGATCTTCCACCGATCTCTTCTCATTGCCCTTCTGGAAATATATGAGATCTTCAACTGATCTCTCTTTCTCATCACTTAGGTTACTTCCAACCTCTGGTTCGCAAACGCAAACCATTTCCTCCTCTGTGGCACTAAGGTTTTCAGCATGCCTCAACCACATCCTCAATACATGTCGCTGCCTCCTGGAAACCAACTGCTAGACAAGCCACCTTACCTTTCTCTTCAAGGGACATTCATACCTCCGACTTCCTCTTGCTTTCTGCTGCATCTTCAACATCAGCCTATCAAGCTCCTCTCAGATCTCCTTGAGCTCTTTATCCTTCTCTGCGTTGTTCACCTATTGGCGGTCTTTTCTCTGAACCCGTTTCTGGCCTTCAGTAGCCATATTCACCTAGCCTTCAAGAGGACAACTGGTTCTTCTCCTCCAACCCACCTGGCTGTCTGCTTCACCTTCTATGCAACTGAGAGCACTACTGGCTTTCTCCTACAACCCTCCTAGTTGTCTCCTGTATGTTGCACACCTTGCAAAAATCTTCACTGAGAATCACACCCTATTTTCTCCTCCTTTGCTTATTTTCTACACACAGAAACCAGGCTCTAATACGACTTGATGCAGACCCCACCCTCTCCTAAGGTCCACATTACCTTCTGATCTAAGTATCGTTCAAATCAGGAGCCGAATCAACTCTTCGGGCCCTGCTGAGCCCCCAAAATCTAATACATAGGTCCTTTTATTCCATGTGCAGATCCAACAATGAACTCGCGGGCTCTTACTAATCCCCTTTGCTTCTGAAATCAAATTCAGGCCCCTATCCCTTTTCACTTTGGTGAAAACTGCATATGACCCTGGGCTGTGACCAGGCGCTGAGAACAACTCGTTATTTCGGTGCTCAGGCTTCGACGATCTACCTTTATTTCCCCTTTCTTATCTCTGAATGCCAAATCCATGAACTTCTAATCAATAGAGAGCAAGATCAACGACTTTTAACAAATACTGAGATTGACAACTCAAACTCCGCTATTTCGGGCTTCGATGATTTTCTTTTGATCACACCAACAAACACAACACTCGCAAAGTACCGATCACTGAAAAGATAGATCAGATGACTCCTAATCCACTACCATATCGACAGCTCCATGCCTCTTTCGCATTTTCGGCTTTGGTGATTTATCCACAACACCTTTTTCCCGAATCTCCTGGATCGCCCAAAAGGAACTTACGCCCAAGTATCAAATTGACGACCCTCAAGCTCAGACAGATGGATGGTCCAGATTTTCCCTCAAGCTCAAATGGATGGACGACCCAGATATACCCTCAAGCTCAGACGGATGGACATCCGAAATCTCTTCTCTTCGAGCTTCGATGATTTCTTTTGGTCATGCACACAGACGACCTTTTATATCTCCCGACGCCGAAATCCCAAAACTATTGAGCATAAAATGGAAACAAATATTAACGGACCACAATGCTCAACCAACCGATGACTAAGATGCTTTTTGGGACTTCGATGATTTTCTTTTTTATCTACACGATGACTCAAATTTGTCGAACTGCCACATCCCCAATATTGGGATATTTCACCATGTGTCCTCCTCCAATGAACGACTAGGATGGACTTCAGCTTTTGGGAGTCCTCAAGAATGTTTCACTCTGGTTTCCTCCGGAGTGTCGGACCTATGGACTTCCAGATCCACTGCCACGTGTCCTTCCTCTGATCAACGGTCAAGATTGAATTTCGACCTCCGGGCCTCTGAATGTTCTCTCTCCATGCTGTCGAATTTTCCCTAGAGTGTCTATCCTCCGGAGTGTAGGATCTAGTGACACCTGTCCATTGAGATCAACGGTGGAGATGAGCTCTGTTATTCATAGCTTCAGGAGTCTTATATACTCTTCATACTCTGCACCTATGTTCTTCCGGATAGTCGGACCTCCAGACTATCCCTAATCTGCTGAAACGAGTCCTTTGGAAATGTACGGTCCCAATTTACTCCGGATCCCAGGACTTTGGGGATCCTGTCTCCTTCAATACAGAAACTTGAAAAACCTCCGAACTAATGAAGTTCAAAGAGTGCATAGGGTTAAACCCCATGCAACTTACCTAGATCAGACGACTGTCGATCCTCACACCTAGATCCAACGATGAGGTTCTATTCTCCTCTGTGCATGCTCCTCCTCAAATCTAGACTCATATCTAACGGTCCAGATCGGTCCCGACAACAGATTTGATTATTGTTGTAGCTCCTCCTCCTTTGCACACTGTGTTTTCCTTCAAAAGAAGGATTTCTCAACAAATTCAAAGGTTTTTCCTTTAAGATTTTCTTCGGAAAGCCCAACTCCTAGGCCTGCGCTGTACCTCCTGAGCTTGAAATGCTTTAAAATTCAAAGGGGCTCGGACCTTTGAATGTTTCTCTTCTATAAGGTTGTCTGTTTGGCCTCTGCTTTCGTTTCGAAAAATATATTCCTCCCAAGCTCTGGACTTTGAAATAAGTCCTTTTTACGCTCACCTTGCGCTTTCCTCATAGTTTAGGACTCAGACTGTTTCTTCCTTCTGCACTCCTTGCATAGTCCTTGCACACACTTGCGCTGTTCCCCTTGATCTTTGAACTTGCTCAGATTTCTAAGGGTCTCGGCCCTTTGCTTATTTAACGAAGTCTTCTACCCTTCTGGCACTCTGATGCTCTTTCCTCCAGAGCCTTTAACAACACTTCAACAGTGTGTTGGCTTTGTGCATTCCTTGCACTAACCTCCTTGTGTCCTAAATTCTGAGAATTCACTTGCGCACTCCTTGTGCTCTCTATGTAGAATTGCACTGCTCCTCCTAAGCTTTACCCTCTGGTGTGCCCTCTTGGAAACCCTTCCACAAAACTCAAAAAAAATTTCTCGTGCACTCCTTGCACCTGCTCAATGCACTCCTTGCAGAGCCCTCAGAGTATTTAGTAACTCTGGTATGCCTTCTTCAGAGTGTTCAACAACTCTGATGTGCACTCCTTGCATAATTTTCCCTTCTTCTGAGTTTGATCTTGTTCTGGTGTGCCCACCTGACGTGCTCTTCTCTGAACTCGGGATTGAGTTCGAAACACACTCCTTGTGTTGGCTTCACAAAGTTTTCAATGACTCTGGTGTTCACTCCTTGCACAATCCTAGGAACCCAGAACACTCATAAATTCACAAAGATAGAGAAGTCTATCTAAACCTACAAAGGGAACTAATATGCATCTAACAACATCCACACATATACACAGAAAACATTCAGAAAGTAAATGTTCACCACACATAATAACACATAAAACCCCATATGCAGGAACAACTGCTTTTGTATTATATATGAAAGGTTATGTACAAAGATTTACAAAGGTTGGACTGCAACAGAGTCTTCAACTCTTTCTCTCCTCTCCTCTCTTGAGATCTCTAATTCACTCAATGGCAATTAAATCCTTACACTAATGAATTTTGATACAAGATCATTTTACAAAAGAGGGGCTCCTCGAGCCTTCCCTCCAACTACCTACTCGCATTGAATTGCATTCAATTACAATCAATGGACATCTAGTCTAAATTAGAATTAAGCTTATCTACCTTTCATCCATTAAAGGAGACTTCACACGCAGTCTGTACAAAGACACATGGCTCGGATTTCCCTGAGCCTTACAACATTTAATTCCATTTAATCACATAATTTTTTTTTAAATTGGGTTCAAAATGAGAGGGTTGGCACCTCTCTTTCCTCAGAACTCATTGCTCCTTGTGCGCTGATGCACTGGCTTGCTGATGCGCTGACGCGTTTGTTGAGGTGGAGCGATGCTCATGCATCATAGCTAGTTGTCATCCTCAAATGAAGCTTTTATAAATATTGTAAGGGGTTTGAAGGAATGGGGTACATCAAATATTCCAATGGAATAAGAAAATATTTTAACAAATATGGGGAAAGATAATGTACCCACACCACAATATAAAGGTGGTGAAGTTCGTATAAAGGTGAAAATTGTCTATGTAAAATGTTCCCCAAAGTCTATGTCGGAAGATTCAACCCTTAGTCTCCAAAATTATAGGGATCATTTGAGACCCACGGAGGGTGAAAATGCTCTTAAGGAGGAAGGTATTGAAGGGGGGTTGGGTTTTGATGTTGTAAAATATTCACACACTACATATGTGGGCAAAAACTAATTTCTTCATCATGCACAATAGAAGACATTAAGGAAGGGATATCCAATAGGGGAATAGAAATCTTTAAAGGGAGTTCTTAGAGAAGGAGAAACCCAACATAGGATTAATTCAAAATAGTTTTTTCCATAAACATAAGAGTTTTAGCTAGCCCCTCTAAAAGGAATTCCTTGGTAAGGTTGGTGGAAATTCATTAACTAGATATTATCTTGGCTTAAGAAACAATGGGGGAAGAAAGAAAAAATATAATATCATTAGAAAAAATGATGAAGCATTCGAACTTCTTACCTATAGATGCTATAGGGAATTAAAGAGGGTGATTATTTGGGTAGAAAAAATATTTTCCTTTCCTAATTTCATCTTTACTTGTATGAGGTGTATGAATTGAATTCTCAATTGAGGAATTGGGGTAGAAAATGTTTATGGTAAATAGTTATGGGCCTTTTGAGTAAAGGAAACCTCTCTTGGAAGAGTTTTTTGAAATGGACTATTTAAAGCATAAAACAATGATTATGGGAAGTGATCTTAATTTTACTCTAAGTAGATTCGAGGTATGGGGATAATTTGTAAGAGGTATACTTCTTTACGTATAACATAGAAGAGACACAAGTTAGTATATGTGGAGCTCATTAAGTTTGTGCGCCCTAATTGGAGGAAAAATAATATTAGGGAGGATTGATAGATTTCTGGCATTTGGAAATTTATTAATGGAGGTGGATAAGGTTAACTCTTGGGTGGAAGTACAAGATACTTATGAGCATTTACCCATTCTTCTATACATGGAAAAATTTGATGCAACAAATAAATAATTCTTAAATATAGTGAAATAATAATGGGTAGAATTAAAAGAGATTGAAAGAAACATAGAGACAAAGAATTAAAAGAGGTGGAAAGAAACATAGTATAACTTTTTGAGAATAGAAAAAAAAAAAGATTTTTCAAGGAAGAAGAGAGTGAGGTTAAGGAGTTTGAGAATACAATGAAAATATTATTGGACTCTAGAGAGGTAGAGTGGAGGATGAATAATAGGGCTATTTGGTTAGACAATAGAGATGAAAACACTTAATATTTTCACATTTATGCAATTTATAAAAAGACACTCATATAATATGGGAAATGGAGAAATCCAGTTGATTGAAAAGCTAAAAAGTTTTATGAAATAAACAATATGGATTTATAACCCCAGTTTAAGTCCATTTACATAGTACATAATACATTAGATATCACAAAAATATTGAAAATGACTTCTTCCTTTCCAAGATTTCTCATAGAGGAATCAAGCAAAACTCCAATAGTACTTCAGAAGGAGTTAAATGCTATGTTGACATCCTTAAAAAAATATATGAGGGTGTCTCGAAAGTTGTTAGAGGCTATGTTGACATCCTTAAAAAAATATATAAAAGTCTTAGAGGAGTGTAAATTTTCATTAAGCTCTATGAATTATTAGAAGATGATCTAGGGTGGTAAAAGGTGGTAAAAGAGTTAAGGAATATTCATTTCAAAAGAGGTAAGGAATATTCATTTCTTTTTTAATGTTATATTTTTAATTTTTATTTCAAAAAAAAAATTGTAAGTTTTCAATTTTTTTTATGTAATTGTATTTATAAAATAATTAGCATGATTTTAACATGAAGAATAAAAATTATTTCTTATGAAAATTCTTACTCAAATCTAATAAAATAATTAACATGATTTTAGCAAGAAAGTTAAAAAATATTTCTTATAAAAATTCTTACCCAAATCTAATAATTTTTTTTTGAAGTTATAGATTCTCTTAGTAAGTAAAAATCTCAACTATAAAACTTTTTCCTTAAATTTTATAGACAATTAAACTTGTCAAAATCATAATAATTTAAAAATAAATAATAAATTTATACAAAATTGAATTTATTCACTTATTAAATCAATCATTCTTATTAATTAAAAATGAATTTATTCACTTATTAAATCAATCACATAACTCTTAGATAAATGAAAAATTATTCACATTTATAATAACATGGTTTATAATATATAAATTTTATTGTTTTGTTAATGTATTCATTATTACCTTTTAATAATATTTTTTTATTGTCTTCTAGGTGTAGGATAGTAGGTGAAAAATCCAGCTATGTTGAGAATTGGTATGGTTCACAGACAAACTAGCAAACAAAAAAAATAACACTTCTTTATTAAACATTCTACATGATTACAAACAACAATGTCGTCAATAGAATTTGCATTAACTCAATTGGAAAATAAAATTCAAAATCTGAAGTTAATGCTAATGAAACCCCACTGTATTATAAAATCTCTTCCAACAACTTAAATTCACAACAACAAGATGGAGCTCTATTTTAAAACCTCGCTTGGATGACATAAATTCACTAGTGAGACGGTGCATTTATTCTCAAAGTGATTGAGGTTCTTTGTTTTCGCATAATCTTCAGAACACATTGTTATCGCAACGAAAGTGATTGAGGTTCTTTGTTTTGGCACAATCTTTACAACACATTTAATATCCAATCAGATCAATTTATCAGCAAACATAATGGATGCTTCAAGAAACAAATGCAGCAATCCTCTTTCCACTGCAAAGGCAAATGATTTTTCAAAGGTAACTATCGCAAAACAATGGATAGAATCATTTTTTTTAATATGAATTGTACGCATTTTGTTTGAAACCCTAGAATTCGACCACTAAATCTAATCGAGAGTTGTTCTCTATTGTTTAGATTTTAGGGTTGCAGGAAAATGAGTTGTTCTATCAGTAAGTGCCCAACAGAGACGATATGAATCATTACAGTTATGAGGACAATAATGACTCTGGATTTCAGATATGTGACTTGGACTCCATGAGCTATGTATCCGAATGTATTATAAAGAACATTTGCTAAGTGTTGCATTTAAAAAAGTGTAGGATTCATAAATCAATTATTATAAAGAACATTTGCTAACT
>JASDQU010736834.1:268744-284341 GCA_032191745.1 Picea mariana
TTAAGGTTGGTTTTCACATGGTTTAAAAGTTTTGAGTCACTACCAGTAAGGATAAGGTCATCAACATAAAGGACAAGGATTATGAGATGGCTTCCTACTTTCTTGGTATAGACATTAGGATCATAATGGCATCTAGAGAATCCAGTGGCAATAAGAAAGTTTTCCATTTTGGCATACCAAGCTCGAGGAGCTTGCTTGAGACCATAAAGAGATTTCTTAAGGAGACAAACAAGGCTAGATTCATTATGGACATAGCTAGGAGGTTGTTCCATGTAGATTTATTCTTGCAAATATCTGTGCAAGATGGCGGGTTTAACATCCATCTGATGGACCTCCCATTTATGTGAGGAAGCAAGGGAAAGAACAAGGCAGATGGAATTCATTTTGGCTACAGGGGAAAAGGTTTCATTATAGTCAATTCCTTCAACTTGGGAAAATCCTTTGGCAACTAATCGAGCCTTGTGTATTTCAACACTTCCATCTAATGCATACTTAGTTCTGTAGACCCATTTACATCTGACAAGTTTTCTTCCTTTTGGAAGAGGTACAAGATCTAAGTATTGTTTTCCATTAAAGAATGATACTCTTCATTCATTGATGTATCCCAATCTGGATGACCTGAAGCTTCTGCAAATGTCTCTGGATCATGAGTTTATGAAACTTGAGCCAAAAGAGAAGAGGCTTGTTGGAACTGTGAACGTGTCTGATGTTGATCTTAAGGATCACCGACAAGATCACCAACTGCTTCTCGTGTTGAACGGACCCATCTAGGAAGCGTTGGAGCTGGTGCTGGTTTAGGTTCAAAGGACTCATCTGGAGGAAGGTGAGTAGGTGGAGGTGGATTTTCATCCTCACTGTCATCATATGAAGAATAAACTAGATCAAAATAAGGAACAAACGCCAAAGATGGCTCACAGGCCGAAGAAGAAACAACCACCGAATTAGGCTCGCAGTGCAAAGAAGGCACAAACATTGAATTAGGCTCGTAGGCCAAGAGATTTTCATCAAATTTAACATCTCTTCTAATAATAATTTCATTATAATGTGTTTGAAGAAGTCTATAACCTTTGACATCTTTAGAATAACCAACAAATATACACTTCTCAATTTTAGGCTGTAATGCTTTCCTTTTCTCATCGGGAATGTGAGCCCATGCTATACTGCCAAATACACGGAAGTGACTTACATATGGTTTAATTTTATTCCAAGCTTCTTCCAGTGTTATATTTTTAAGAGCCTTTGTGGGAGTGTGATTTACTATGTAATTTGCACAATTGATGGCTTCCGCCCAATACTTTAGACTTAATCCCTTAGATTGGATCATACAATTGGCCATTTCTTTCAATGTGCGGTTCTTTCTCTCAACAACACCATTTTGTTGTGGTGTATATGGAACAATGTGTTGCATTTGGATTCCCTGTGTAGTGCAGTAACTTGTAAATATTGTTCACATATTCGCCTCCATTATCTGTTCTTAACCTTTGAATTTGATGGCCATATTTCTTTTCTACAAGGGCCTTGTAGGCCAAAAACTTGTCAAAAACTTCACTCTTAAGTTTTAAGAAGTAAACCCAAGTACGTCTGGAAAAGTCATCAATGAAAGTTAAGAAACACTTGCATCCAAAAAAAGAAGGAGAAGAAAGTGGACCACACAAATCATTGTGAACAAGCTGCAAAGGACCCGAGGCATGCCAAGATGCACGTTTGTCAAAACTGTCTCGATGATGTTTGTTGAGAACACAACCAGAACAAACACCATATCTGCATGAAACAAGAGGAAGACCAATCACCATCTGTTGATTACATTGTTGCTACAATGAGCGATAGTTTAGATGACCAAACCACTCATGCCAAAGTTTGTTCAAGTCATCACTATGAGAAACAAAAACTGATGAAAAAGATGATGACCCAAAGTTGTCAAACTTGTACAACCTAGTAATATCATCAGCAATTCCAGTTGCAAGAACATGCTTAGGATGTTTTAGATCCTTGATTACAACTTGGTGAGGTGAAAACTCTACGGTTTTACCTTCACCTGAATGAGTGATTTGATATACTGATAGTTTGTTACAAGAAAGACTTGGAACACATAATACATCATTGAAAAGACCATTTTCTACTTGAATTGTTCCAGATCCTTCAACACTAAGAGATCTATCATCACCAACAAATATTTTCTTGGTGTTACATTCATTTAGAGTAGAAAATATGTCTCTATACTTAGCCATCTGATAAGATGCTCCAAAATCAATAAGTCACTTATTAGAAGTAGAAGTAGAAGGTGTATTGAAGGAGAAACCAGAAGCAGAAAGTGCATGTCCATTAGAATAAGAAGAAGAAGAATCAATACTGATGTTGTGCTTCTTCATCGTTGCTTCTAAAGCTACCATCTTCTTGAAACATTTGGACTCATCATGGCCATCTTTATCGCAAAAGTTGCAATGTCTGTCAGTCTTCTTATTTTTATATTTTGCTCCTTTGTCTCCATTAGGAGAAAAATCTATCTAAGTGGGTTTGGGACCCTTATATTGCTTGTTGTTGTGGAGAGGATGTTGCTTCTTGGGATCCTTGGGTTTATCTTTCTGATGGACAACTAAGGCTTTGTTGGAGGTACATGCAGTGTTGATCACTCCAAGTTGTACTAGCTTATCTTTCTCTCTAATCAAAGCATCACAAAAGTTCTCAAGACTGGGTTTTTGATAAGCTGCCCCTAGAGCCTCTTGCATGGCATCAAAGGTAGATACAAACACAGAATATGCACTACCTAGCTTAGAAAGAATAATATAGATGCAATGATCTTCCTCTATCTTTATCTTACATTCTTCACATAAAGTTCTGAGTGTTTTAAACTTAGATAGATAGTCTTCAATGCAAGAAAAATCACTTGGACTTAAAGTTAGACTTGATTTTCTAACTGTTGTGCTCGAATAATATTGTGTTTACCAACAACAAATTCAATATTTTCCCAAGCTTCTTTGGGTTTATCAATTGATTGAAGGTGGAACCTTAAATCAGGAGAGATGGACATTTCGATTAATCCACGCGCTTCACCATTCCTATTATCCCATTTGACTTTCTTATCAGCATCAATGGGTGTTGTTTCCTTTCCCAAGGTAATCTGGTACAAGCCTTTACTTAATAAATCCTCCATATGAGATTTCCATTAGAAGTAGTTGGTGCTGGTAAATAAGAGATTACTTGTAGAAGCCATATTAAATATGCAGATAATACAAATTTAAAAACTGAAACTGATGATCTGAATGGAAAGAGCTTGAAAAGTTATGCGATTTAAAAAAAAAAACTGAACTGAAAACGGACTTCGGATGTGAGAGTTATGTCCTCTTGAAAAAAGACATAAACGGTAACCAAATGCCCACGTGATAGTGTAAGTTGTTTTATGAAGTGACTCACTTTTATAAAGAGAAGTGGGGATCACTTTTACAATGAAGTTACTTTATAACAGAAAAGTTGCATGCAAAATAAATAACTCTAAAATAAAATATTAAAGCTACTTATAGTGATTCACTTTTACACTTGAAGTGAAATACACTTTAAATGTTAGCATGAACTTTTAAAAAAAAGGTAACAAAAGAGAGACTTGAACTCAAGACCTCTTACTTAATAAGGCAACTTTTAACCAAATGGTCTAGCAAAACATATTGTAATGTTCAGAAGGAGGATTGTTGTTGTTGTTGTTGAAGACGGCCTTGGAGAGCGTGCTAAAAAAAAACTATTTTCACACACAAAAAAAATTCGCTTCTCGATGACAACAAGGGTTAGATCTCGGTTAGCTTACCCGACAGATGCACCTTTTCCTAGATGTTTCTAGTTTGCCGAGATTGCACAGGGCGCAGGGAAAAGAGAATACAAAGATCTAAAAGAGTAGCAACCCAGAAATAACTAATACAAAACCGAAATAAAACCAAAACACTACTCTGCAAAAATTTAAAAAAATGTGTATTCAAACTTTATACCTCTGGATTTGACTGTAATGGTCATATCTTGGGCAAAGAAAAACCTTTTTGAGTGAAAAGAAAAGTGTTCCTAGATGAAACGAGTGCTCCAGATGCAATGGGACAGTCCTCTCAACCCAGAAATGTATGGAAATGACAGAAAATGGAGATGAGGCAACTCGGCTTCACGATCTCGATCTACAACATGAGTGGATCTTCAAACAAGATCTGATACCATGTTCGACAACACAAGTATTCCAACAGAGGACGAACACCTTCCGTAGCCACTCACACAACCAGATCAAATATCAACACACCGATGTTTTCAAGTGGTAAAACCCCTACGGGGAAACATCCACGGCCCTAGCCAACGCGACCACTTGTAGCAGTTTATTAATGCAAAAGAAAAAGATTACTGAGAGATTTTACAAGAGAGTTTCTCACAATCGATCATCGGCAAATGACCCTCCATGCTCTTTAAATAGAGATCATGGACCAATCGGGTGTTAAGCCACAGATCAATGGTTGCTAAGATCGAGGAGAGTATGAACCGTCGGATCACTCTATGTCAGGAACATATCGTGGCCGTCAGATTTCCTAACTACAAATGCATACTCATGCATACTAAAGAAACACACTTTTACCTAATGACACATTAGACCAAGTATATCTTAACTAAATCCTAAGTGTCTAAATATCCTAACATGACTTTAATCAAATTTTGCTTCTTTTTAGCAGAAATAATGACATCTAGAAAGCTAATATTGGCCTTATGCAAAGCCAAATCAATTGCAATATTGTATGGGGAATAAGTCTACGAAAATGAACTAGCTTTTTTGGTGGGACAACAAGAATATATTACTACGATGTGCTTAAAAGAGGAACATAATGAGCATGTATGGGGTATTTTCCTTGGTTTTGTCAAAATATGCATTTGAAAAATTTATTGCTTTGCATAGCTTTATTCTTGTGTTTGCCTAGCCTGAACTAGAAAGGTGTTCCCATGTAGCATAACATGTGCTCCTAGCTACCAATCTATATGCTCTATAGGTTCTTTCAAGGAGTGGCATGATATAAAAGAAAAAATATATCAAAGCCTCCTCACCTTGGTGTCTACAAAATTGTGGAAATGTCATTACATACCTTCCACCTAAGCCTTCATATACCATTTTGTAACGTTCACCTTCTTTCAAATCTATACATCGTATGTTGCATTTTTTCTTCCTAATGTATCAGAGTTGTCATCCACTTCCCCTTCATAGGATCTACATGTGAGGCATGTGTACCCTTTCCAATGGTACCCTTTTAAATCTATAAGGCCCACCACCTTTGTTTTCCTACAATTATTCTCATGTATAGGATCCTCCTACTCAAATTTTATCAACCTTCTTCATCTTGATACTTTTTGGGCACTCCATCTTGAGTGCCTTCCAAGTGGTTTCCCATTATTTCTCTTGCATGAGAATGCATTCCCTTTCCCAATTTATTAATTTGTTATCAACATCTAAAATCCTAGGTATCCCCTTCCTGGGGGTTCCCTAAACTTAACTTCCCTTGATATTTCCTCAATTTACTCAAAATCCTCTTGCCAAGGGTTCCCATGCTTCCTTCCTAGTTCCAATTTTTAGTGTGCTATATCAAGCTAATGTTGTAGTCATTTCCCATGCTTAAAGAATTTACTTGCGTGATGTTTTCTTGATTTTTCCCAAGTTATTCAAAGGGTCAACTCTTTATTAAATTACCTTAGTCAACTTCTTCACTTACCCAAAAATATCATGCATAAGATTTCAAGATTATTTTCCTTGAGCTCTAAGTCTTTAGGAAATGCTACTCTAAATGCCCCTTTCCTTAGCCATTTTTATACATTCTCAAGTTTCTCTTTCCCATAATTTTGGTGGTCGATTACCAACACCAATTGTTATGCAATATGTTCCCATATGCAGTTTTTAGAACGTAAGGTTTCTTTTCTTAGAATTTTTGTTGTCTCCTTGAGGCTTTGAATCCTATGTTTTCTATCATGAGAACTAGTCTTACCCCCTTTTACTTTCTTACCCATAGACCACACACTCATAAATTTTGTGGCCCTCTTAAGGTGTTTATTCGTGGGCACTTTCTCCCCCTGGCATATAAATGTCTATAAATCCTTATTCACATGTCTTCACTCAAAATGTCCATAACCCAGCCCATTATAAACATCCATCCCTAAACCCTATTATTTCAAGACATTTTGGTTAACAATTTTTCTTCATGCCCAAAACATTTTGGTTAACAATTTTTCTTCATGCCCAAAGAATATCTGGTTGGAATTAAATCCATAATTTGGGGTGCTACTCTTGAGTTGCTTAGCTTGATTTCCTTACCCATAACCTACTTACTCAAAGTTCTTATGACCCATGTATTGGTGTCAAATTGGGAACAAACTTTAGCACACAATTCAACCAATCATTGATTTATGAATCCTACACTTTCTTAAATGCAAAAGTTAGCAAATGTTCTTTATAATAATTGATTTATGAATCCTACACTTTTTTAAATGCAACACTTAGCAAATGTTCTTTATAATACATTCGGATACATAGCTCATGAAGTCCAAGTCACATATCTGAAATCCAGAGGCATTACTGTCCTCATAACTGAAATGCTTCATATCGTCTCTGCTGGGCACTTGCTGATAGAACAACTCATCTTCCTGCAACCCTAAAATCTGAACAACAGAGAACAACTCTCGATTAGATTTAGTGGTCGAATTCTAGGGTTTCAAACAAAATGCGTACAATTCATATTAAAAAAATGATTCTATCCATTGTTTTGCGATAGTTACCTTTGAAAAATCATCTGCCTCTGCACTGGAAAGAGGATTGCTGCATGTGTTTCTTGAAGCATCCATTTCTGTTTGCTGATAAATTGATCTGATTGGATATTAAATGTGTTGTAAAGATTGTGCCAAAACAAAGAACCTCAATCACTTTCGTTGCGATAACAATGTGTTCTGAAGATTATGCGAAAACAAAGAACCTCAATCACTTTGAGAATAAATGCACTGTCTTACTGGTGAATTTGTCATCCAAGAGAGGTTTTAAAATAGAGCTCCATCTTCTTGTTGTGAATTTAAGTTGTTGGAAGAGATTTTATAATACAGTGGGGTTTCATTAGCATTAACTTCAGATTTTGAATTTTATTTTCCAAATGCAAATTTTATAGATGACATTGTTGTTTGCAATCATGTAGAATGAAGTGTTATTTTTTTGTTTGTTTGTTAGTTTGTCTGTAAACCATATCAACTCTCAACATGGTTGGATTTTTCACCTACTATCCTACACCTAGAAGACAATAAAGAAATGTTATTAAAAAGTAATAACGAATACATTAACAAAACAATAAAGTTTATATATTATAAATCATGTTATTATAAATGTGAATAATTTTTCATTTATCTAAGAGTTATGAATAAAGTTTATATATTATAAATCATGTTATTATAAAAGTGAATAATTTTTCATTTATCTAAGAGTTATGTGATTGATTTAATAAGTGAATAACTTCATTTTTTATTAATAAGAATGATTGATTTAATAAGTGAATAAATTCAATTTTGTATAAGTTTATTATTTATTTTTAAATTATTATGATTTTGACAAGTTTAATTGTATAAATTTTAAGGGAAAAGTTTTATAGTTGAAATTTTTACTTATTAAGAAAATCTATAACTTCAAAAAAAATTATTAGATTTGAGTAAGAATTTTCATAAGAAATATTTTTTACTCTTTTTATTAAAATCATGCTAACTATTTTATTAGATTTGCGTAAGAATTTTCATAAAAAATATTTTTTACCTTTCTTGCTAAAATCATGCTAATTATTTTATAAATACAATTGCATAAAATATTGAAGACTTATATTTTTTTAGAGATAAAAGTTAGAAATATGACATTAAAAAAGAAATGAATATTCCTTACCTCTTTTGAAATGAATATTCCTTAACTCTTTTACCACCCTAATAAGATCATCTTCTAATAATTCATAGAGCTCAATGAAAATTTACACTCCTCTAAGATTTATATTTTTTTTAAGGATGTCAACATAGCCTCTAACAACTTTCGAGACACCCTCATATATTTTTTTACGGATGTCAACATAGCATTTAACTCCTTCTAAGTACTATTGGAGTTTTGCTTGATTCCTCTATGAGAAATCTTGGAAAGGAAGAAGTCATTTTCAATATTTTTGTGATATCTAATGTATTATGCAGTATGTAAATGGACTTAATTTGGGGTTATAAATCCATATTGTTTATTTCATGAAACTTTCTAGCTTTTCAATCAATTGGATTTCTCCATTTCCCATATTATATGAGTGTCCTTTTATAAATTGCATAAATGTGAAAATATTAAGTGTTTTCATCTCTATTGTCTAACCAAATAGCCCTATTATTCATCCTCCACCCTACCTCTCTAGAGTCCAATAATATTTTCATTGTATTCTCAAACTCCTTAACCTCACTCTCTTCTTCCTTGAAAAATCTTTTTTTTTTTCTATTCTCAAAAAGTTATGCTATGTTTCTTTCCACCTCTTTTAATTCTTTGTCGCTATGTTTCTTTCAATCTCTTTTAATTCTACCCATTATTATTTCACTATATTTAAGCATTATTTATTTGTTGCATCAAATTTTTCCATGTATAGAAGAATGGGTAAATGCTCATAAGTATCGTGTACTTCCACCCAAGAGTTAACCTTATCCACCTCCATTAATAAATTTCCAAATGCCAGAAATCTATCAATCCTCCCTAATATTATTTTCCCTCCAATTTAGGGCGCACAAACTTAATGAGCTCCACATATACTAACTTGTGTCTCTTCTATGTTATACGTAAAGAAGTATACCTCTTACAAATTATCCCCATACCTCGAATCTACTTAGAGTAAAATTAAGATCACTTCCCATAATGATTGTTTTATGCTTTAAATAGTTCATTTCAAAAAACTCTTCCAAGAGAGGTTTCCTTTACTCAAAAGGCCCATAACTATTTACCATAAACATTTTCTACCCCAATTCCTCAATTGAGAATTCAATCCATACACCTCATACAAGTAAAGATGAAATTAGGAAAGGAAAATATTTTTTCTACCCAAATAATCACCCCCTTTAATTCCCTATAGAATCTATAGATAAGAAGTTCGAATGCTTCATCATTTTTTCTAATGATATTATATTTTTTCTTTCTTCCCCCATTGTTTCTTAAACCAAGATAATATCTAGTTTATGAATTTCCACCAACCTTACCAAGGAATTCCTTTTAGAGGGGCTAGCTAAAACTCTTATGTTTATGGAAAAAACTATTTTGAATTAATCCTATGTTGGGTTTCTCCTTCTCTAAGAACCCCTTTTAAAGATTGTTTATTCCCCTATTGGATATCCCT
The DNA here is from genome assembly GCA_032191745.1 of Picea mariana. Lineage (NCBI taxonomy): Eukaryota > Viridiplantae > Streptophyta > Pinopsida > Pinales > Pinaceae > Picea > Picea mariana. The sequence goes on from JASDQU010736834.1 coordinate 278,116, forward strand.
TCCTTAATGTCTTCTATTGTGCAGGATGAAGAAATTAGTTTTTGCCCACATATGTAGTGTGTGAATATTTTACAACATCAAAACCCAACCCCCCTTCAATACCTTCCTCCTTAAGAGCATTTTCACCCTTCCTGGGTCTCAAATGATCCCTAAAATTTTGGAGACTAAGGGTTGAATCTTCCGACATAGACTTTGGGGAACATTTTACATAGAAAATTTTCACCTTTATACGAACTTCACCACCTTTATATTGTGGTGTGGGTACATTATCTTTCCCCATATTTGTTAAAATATTTTCTTATTCCATTGGAATATTTGATGTACCCCATTCCTTCAAACCCCTTACAATATTTCTAAAAGCTTCATTTGAGGATGACAAGGAGCTATGATGCATGAGCATCACTCCACCTCAACAAACGCGTCAGTGCATCAGCAAGCCAGTGCATCAACGCACAAGGAGGAACAAGTTCTGAGGAAAGAGAGGTGCCAACCCTCTCATTTTGAACCCAATTTAAAAATTTTAATGTGATTAAATGGAATTAAATGTTGTAAGGCTCAAGGAAAGCCGAGCCATGTGTCTTTGTACAGACTGCGTGTGAAGTCTCCTTTAATGGCTGACAGGTAGATAAGCTTAATTCTAATTCAGACTAGATGTCCATTGATTGTAATTGAATGCAATTCAATGCAAGTAGGTAGTTGGAGGGAAGGCTCGAGGAGCCCTTCTTTTGTAAAATGATCTTGTATCAAAATTCATTAGTGTAAGGATTTAGTTGTCATTGAGCGAATTAGAGATCTCAAGAGAGGAGAGGAGAGAAAGAGTTGAAGACTCTGTTGCAGTCCAACCTTTGTAAATCTTTGTACATAACCTTTCAGATATAATACAAAAGCAGTTGTTCCTGCATATGGGGTTTTATGTGTTATTATGTGTGGTGAACATTTACTTTCTGAATGTTTTATGTGTATATGTGGATGTTGTTAGATGCATATTAGTTCCCTTTGCAGGTTTAGATAGACTTCTCTATCTTTGTGAATTTATGAGTGTTCTGGATTCTTAGGCTTGTGTAAGGAGTGAACACCAGAGTGATTGAAAACTTTGTGAAGCCAACACAAGGAGTGCGTTTCGAACTCAATCCCGAGTTCAGAGAAGAGCGCGCCAGGTGGGCACACCAGAACAAGATCAAACTCGGAAGAAGGGAAAATTGTGCAAGGAGTGCACATTAGAGTTGTTGAACACTCTAAAGAAGGCATACCAGAGTTACTAAATACTCTGAGGGCTCTGCAAGGAGTGCATTGAGCAAGCGCAAGGAGTGCACGAGAAAAAAATTTTGAGTTCTGTGGAAGGGTTTCCAAGAGGGCACACCAGAGGGTAAGCTCAAGAGGAGAAGTGCAATTCTACACAAAGAGCACAAGGAGTGCGCAAGTGAATTCTTAGAATTTAAGACTCAAGGATGTTAGTGCAAGGAATGCACAAAGCCAACACACTGTTGAAGTGTTGGTAAAGGCTCTAGAGGAAAGAGCATCAGAGTGCCAGAAGGGTAGAAGACTTCGTTAAATAAGCAAAGGGCTGAGACCCTTAGAAATCTGAGCAAGTTCAAAGATCAAGGGGGAATAGCGCAAGTGTGTGCAAGGAATATGCAAGGAGTGCAGAAGGAAGAAACAGTTCGAGTCCTAAACTATGAGGAAAGCACAAGGTGAGCGTAAAAAGGACTTATTTCAAAGTCCAGAGCTTGGGAGGAATATCATTTTCGAAACGAAAGCAGTGGCCAAATAGACAGCCTTACAGAAGAGAAACATTCAAAGGGCCGAGCCCCTTTGAATTTTAAAGCATTTCAAGCTCATGAGGTACATCATAGGCCTAGGAGTCGAGATTTCCAAAGAAAATATTAAAGGCAAAACATTTGAATTTGTTGAGAAATCCTTTTTTCAAAGGAAAATGCAGTGTGCAAAGGAGGAGGAGCTACAACAATCATCAAATCTGTTGTCGGGAGTGATTTGGACTGTTAGATCTGAGTCTAGATTCAAGGAGGAGCGTGCACAGAGGAGAATAGAACCTCATCGTTGGATCTAGGGGTGAGGATTGAAAATCGTCTGATCCAGGTAAGTTGCATGGGGTTTAACCCTATGCACCCTTTGAACTTCATTAGTTCAGAGGTTTTTCAAGTTTGTGTATTGAAGGAGACAGGTGTTGTGGTGGGAAACCCCCCTACAGACTAGCAAATAGGGTTATAATATGCATGCAGATATGACCAAAATAAACCTACTTTCTACCTTCGTCCCCAGACCTAATCCCCATTTATTTTCAACAAATACATGGTTAGACCAACATACCTTGTTTCGGACATTCGATATCGATCCTTCTTCACGCTTGATTGCTTGTTAGCAGCTCTCCTCCCAAGGATGACCTGCATACAAAACAAGCAACAAACTACACGTGCATTTTACCTACAGACTAATGGGTTAAAGATTCAAACATATATTTACTAAACTATGAAGAACTCATATAGTGGGACGGGAAAAAGATTTCTTTATTATTAATTTTAATGAATCAACTTACAATGTCGAGACCGGCCACTGCTCCGCGAACCTGATCCTGGGCTCCTCTTCAAATGTCCTCCAACTTCTTTGCTCTGTATCTCTTCTTGCACAAGGATGGCTAAAGGGTTGGGACAATGGGAATGTGCAATTGGGCAGAGTTTCTTTACTATTATTCTCCTCCTCCAAATGGGACCCCTAACCCTTCTTTTATAGGCTAGAAGAAGCTAGGTATTTGGACGAACCCTCGGCTATGCATGGTTGAGAGTTTCAGTTAACTCACCCAAAGTTGTGTGTTTCATCGGCAACTTTCCTTTTTTCGTGCTTTTGTAGGTCCATGCAGGTTGTTTTAGGTCAGCTAGCATGTACATGCGTGCAGTAATGGAGTAGGGCACGCGGGCCCTTATAAAAGAGGTTTTTTAAAGAGTTGTTCAGTAGTGCTTTAGCAAAGAAGGGATCTGAGATGGCCTGATGCCAGGCAATCATGTATGGTGCAAATTAGGGTTATAACAAATGCCCCCTAATGTGTGAGGTCAGAAGAGCATCTGATGGCCAAAATACATTACCAATCTTTACTGATGTGCCGAACAAGTGAGCCCAGGGACCAGGAACTGGGAGGCGTCATCTGCAAAATAACAAATGTCTCACCGAGGAGGGCATACCCATGCTCAGGATAAAATAGAATCATGGCTACCAATCAAATACACTGTAGATCCATGTCAAATAACTATATAAAGTGTAGCCGCGAACAATACACAGCGGAGTTACATCTCGAAATCAAAAAGATATACATATAGAGTATCCATCTTCTAGAAGCTGATACGGCCTGATGGCTGGAGATGAGATCTTCAGAGCTCGAGCAACAACTTCAAAATCTTCAAAACTCAAGGTAGGAGTGTAATATGAGTGTACGACTTCACTACACAGAGGTCTTCGATGGCTCGTCGGTCATGGACTAGATAATCTTGATGATCAGACTGAAGGCTTCATTGATTTCAAACAAGGACTTGATTGGACATTCAGGATGGTCAGGTATGAGGGCAAGAGATAAATTGAAGAGGGACCGACTCAGGCTTGGTAGAAACTTCCCTTGGACAACAACACGACAAATGATGAGACTTAGGCAACATGGCATTAATCATAAGTTTACGAAGCAGGAGGCAACGCAAACTCTTCATATGTCTGGAAGAATAACCAAACGGAGGGGGACACAACTCTATGTAGCGAGAACAACTTCCTAAGGTCGTATTACATCCCATAGTTTGATGAACAAACGAATAGATGTGCTTTATCCAAGGGCGACTCATTATGCTGCCAATAAAGAAAATACTTTTCCCTTCCTCTTTTTGGGGTATATTTGACTTTTTTTGTCTTTTTCAATAATTTGGGAAAAAGAATAAAGGAATGTTATGTTACAATGGAGGAATGAGTGTTACAAACATACAAGTTCAAGGCGCAATGACGAGACTGATGTTCAAAATAATGATACTCGAGAAAAATCCTCTGGGGGCCAAGGGTGTTAAGACGCAGAGGCAAAGTGCTACAAGGCTTGCGTATAAGGTATGCTTCAGATGGTTCAGTTGGGAGCAACATGGAGCCGTCATTTAGACCAAAGATGCAGTTATGCAAACATAGTTAACAAAACATACAATGGTAACGTCCTTTGATGTAAGTTTAACGAGCCCAGAGAAGGCAAGCTCGGTGCTTTTTCATGTTTAGAGAGTATGAAAAACATAAAAGGAGACTCCATTGGGGTACCTTTTTCGAAGATAGTCTAGTCGGTTCAAAAAAGGGGCAAACTAGCATCGACAAGATGTCTATTCAAAACCATTTTAACGAGTGTGATAAGGACAAGATCACTCGGCCATTTTTTCATTTTTAAGGAGTCTGAAAAAAGCTTAACTATGGACTCCGTCGAGAATGTTCTTTTGGACCAGTTTAACGAGTGTGAAAGAATAAGGTCACTCGACGATCTTTTCAATTTTAGGGAGTCTGAAAAGAGCTTAACTATGGACTCTGAGGGGGTTCCTTTTTCATAAGTTTAGTCCCTCACGCCCGAAAAAGGGGTAAAATTATAGCTGAGGGTACTCTTCTAGAGAACTAAAGTTCCATAGAGTATACCTTTGTTCGTACAGTTGACCGTCCGGACCAAAAAAGGGGTAAACTACAGCCAGACAGACGTGACTTCAAATTTTAGTTTAACGAGCGTGAAAAGGCCACAATATCGCTCGGCAATATTTTCATGTTTAGAGGGTCTGAAAATGGCTTAAAAGAAGACCCGTAGAGGTTACTTTTCTCAGTTAATCCGGACGAGATCGAAAAGCATAAATGCAGTCTCTCCGGATGTTGCTTTTGGATCTCAAAGCGAGCTTAAAAATCAACAAAGTTAGCTCATGATTGACACTTTGTGGGTTGATGTTGGGTATCTCCTCGGGGGAGCAGTATGCTCCGATGAAAACATTGTCTACGATGCCAAGGTTTCGGGAGATATTGATCAATAAGGTTTCAACGATAGTTTCCATATTACCCTCAGCATAAACCTCGTGTGTAGCTAAGGGATTAATAGGACAAGACCTATCTCCCGTCATAGTCAAGGTGAATTCTCAGCTTCGGTTCTACTTAACTCTGGGAGGAAGTATGATCTGTGATGAAGATCTTCCCAGGGTTTGTCCGGACTAGTCATTGTTTCAATTACAGCTTCATCAGAGGGCAAGACTAAATCTAATGAATCGGTGTCAGTGAGAGAACCCTTAGCCCAAATAGGCTCTAGAAGTGGATCAAACTCTTGTGCAGGAGTTGGATCAGTGTTGGCTGAAGCTTGCTGGACTAAAGAGTATGCTACTTCATATGTGGACAAGGGCATGAACATGCCCGGGTGCCTGTCCCATCCATCATGGCCGATGGGGAAGGAAGTATCCACAGATTGTCGAAGTAAGTCGTGCAGAATGACGAAACTTGAAAAATCTCAACCTTATGGTGATTGGATATAAATGTGATATCGCCTTGAGGGGGTGGGTAATCGAAGGTATCCATCAAATATGGACACAAACCAACCCCTATGTTGACTACACCTGGTGGAGGATTATCAATCATCGGGACTGTGGATGCCCCCAATGAAGGGTCAGGTCTAGAGAAAGACAATTGATCGATGGTCACTATCCGGCCCTCATGTGGGAACAACAAGACCCAAAAAACTGTAGTAACCACAACTTGCATGGCATAAGTCCAACTCTTTGCTAACAAGAGGTTATAGTCGAGGGGCACATCGACTACCTCTACCTCGACACACATGGTCTTCCCTCCTAACTGCACAGGGAAAGAGGGAACGATGCCATGTGGTCGGAATGAATGATCGTCGAAAGCAGTGAGGAGAGTAGGTGACAGAGACAAAACGGGTTGGACAACGGTCTTCCAACATGCCAACGACATAACGCATGTCGAGGCTCCCTCATCGACCACTGTGCAGAATATATTCTGAGTAAAAGTTTTCGTGGGATAAGCCACTACTATCTGAAACGCTACGTGGTAAGGCAGATGAGGTTTTAGGTTGGTTGTATCCAGCATGATTGTACCCGGATTACAAGTCTTGGTAGATCCTAAAGAAGTTAACAAGGCTTTCCTCTGGGAAGGGCAACTTTGGAGGACCTCCAAAGAGGACATCGCACAAGGGGTTTGTGATAAATCTTCCACCATA
>JASDQU010736834.1:301758-315924 GCA_032191745.1 Picea mariana
AGTACAAATAAATCTTTCCAAAACCTAGCAAAGGAAACCATAAGAAAACCCTAGCCACCAACTCTTAGCTAGGAATCACTCCCAACCAAAGTTAGTCCCTCCACCAAATATCCTCAACATTCTAGCATCAACATCAGCAAGTCCTCCCTAGCACATACACCAAGCTTGTATCATACAAACTCTTCACACTTGGGATTTTATATTCCTTAGGGTTTACAAACCCTAGAAATGTTACATCACATAAGTACATGAAAATATAACTTTAGCATTGGCCTCCAAGTATACATGTCTATCCTAGGGTTTGAGTTCTCAAACCCCATGTGTTCAAATCTTGCATTGACATAATAAATAATACCTCCATGGAACATTAACAATGTTTTAAAATTGCTTTCCATTAATGTCAACCCTAGAAGAATCCTTGAAGCAAGTTTGGAAGCCTCTAGAAGTGATGGGTGTATTTGAAGAAGTCTCCAAAGTGGTCCCCTTATGGCATAAATTTAAGCATGGACCTCATGGGAATATGCTTTGAAGAAGTCTAAAAGAAGCCCTGGAAATATGGTTAACTGGTTAAGAAACCCCAGAGGTGTGGTCATGAATCCTAAAGTTTTCCGAAGAAAAAGAGTGTTAAGGACATTGAAAATGCATGCAAAACCTCCATTGATTGATAGTCCTCATCAAGCCATCTCCAATGGCAGGTGGCATGCCACGTGGTTCCTCACAGTTGATGATATATGCCCTCTTAAATATGAATCCCCGAAGTATGGTCAAGAAGCCCCAAATCTAAGGTCAAGAAGTTATAAGTTGGCCCTAAATTCAAGAAAAGGAGAAAAAGTTGTTGCAAACAAGAAGTTACAAGTTGGCTCAAGGTCAAGTAAAGAAGATACTTGGAAGGGTATAAATACACATAAAGAACCTATCATTTTTCATCATTCAATCTTGTGATCTCTTATGGAAATATTGGCAATGAATGTCAGAGGGAAGACAAAGTGAAGAAGGGAGAAATTTCAAGGGAAGATGAAGTTTTGTGATGATGTGTTCTAAGATATGTTCTTCAAGGGCCATCTTGGAATTTTCTCTATAAAGTTTTTTCTATAATGATTCAGATAGTGAAACTTGGAGGTTGTTGTGAACACATATCAAGGTACATGTGGTATAAAGTTTAGCTTCTAGGTCGTTTTATTTTTGTAGATACACTCTGTGGAAGATAGATTTTTTGACAAGTCCTGTAATTAGTTTCAAACATGTGTTCTGGGTAAAACAATCATATATTCTTCATAGAGGATCCAAATTAAATGAGACTAATTGCATTGGAAATGGTACAGTCCTTGATATTTTTTGTGTGAGTTTCAGAATTATATATTAAATATTGAGCGTGTGTCATGTTGTACAAGTTCGCTCTCCAGAATAGGCCAAAATTCAGGAAGGTATGCCATATTCACTATATCTCTTTTTCAGTGATGATTCAAAGAGAGAAACTTGGATGAATTTCAAAGAAGATATCAAAGAATATTTGGTACAATTTTCAGACCTTGATTCTTTACATGTACATAGTTATACTTGTTGGAAGTTAGGGTTTGTGACTAATCCAGAAACTAGTCCCAAACATGTGTTTGAGATAAACTTAAGAAGTAATGTTGGGGTTTATATGGACCCATGTGGACCTAGGATATTTATGTGGACCCAATTTCTAATTGGACCCATGTTGATGATGTTGATGTATCATTTGTGGTGGATCTAGTTTTGATGATGTTGATGTATGAGTTGTGGTGGATCTAGTTTGATGATGATGATGTATCAGTTGTAGTGGATGTAGCTTTGATGATGATGTATCAGTATCAATGAAAATAATAGTGATAGGTTGAATCTCTTATTTATATTTAAGGGTGTCAGGGTGGTGCAAGGTAGGAGATCAAAGTTTCCTTCAGGTTGGAGCTTGTAAACTAGGGGGTTGGAGCCTCCTTCTAGTTGGAGCTAGAGAATTTAGGGAGATGTAGCTTCCTTTAGGTTGGAGCCTGTAAACAAGAGGTTGGTGCCTCGTTCCAGTTGGTGTTGGAGAATTTCGGAAGTTGGTGCTTCCTGTGAATGTAATCTTCTGATATATTAGAAAGCATTATGTGGTTTTCTCCCATTTAGGTTTCCATGTAAATTCTTGTGTTTTGTGTATCTATGGTTATATGTTTATGATATATTGAATGCAATCATAAATGATATATTGTTGATAAGTTAATGTTTACATATTGTGGTTAAAATTGGTAAAGATTTCTCACTACCGATTCACCCCCCCTCTCATTATTGCTAAATATTCCAACAATCGGAATTAGAGAAGGTACTTCAAGAAATAATCTAACCAACTGGAAGGAAGATCATGGAATTCACTAAGAATGGAGCACCATTGTTTGATGGTAAGAACTATTCTTCTGGAGAAGAAGGATGAAAATGTTTTTGCAAGCACAAGGATTTGATGTCTCGCAAGCAGTTGCAAATGGATACAAGGCACCTACCACTCTCCCAATTGATAGAGATGAAAGGAAACTCTATGAAAACAATTCTAAGGCTACGAGCGCTATTGTAAGAGGACTGGTTAACTTGTTTTATGTCAAGGTTATGCATTGCGACTCTACAAAGGATATTTTGAACAAACTTGAAAATTTTTATGAAGGATATGCCAAAGTAAAAGGGGCCAAGATTCAAACTTACAGAGGTCAATTTGAACATATGAAAATGAAGGAAGATGAAGATATTGAAACTTACTTTTTGTGAGTTGATGAAATAGTGAACGCTATCAAAGGATTTGGAGAAGAAATTAATGGTTTGGTAATCTTTCAAAAGATACTAAGGTCCCTTCCAATGAGATATGATACTAAGATTTCATCCCTAGAAGAAAGAGCAGATCTGTAGTATACCTAGGGAGGTAATATGGGGTACCTAAGGAGGTACCTAATGAGGATTTGGTTATGTATTATTAGTGGAATTCATTTAATATATGAGAATGTGGTCATTCAATGTAAGGTGGACTAGGTCCAATATATTAATAAAGGCCCACTATGGTAGTTAGATGTAATAAATGTGAGAAGACTCTCTAGAAGGTTCATAGGAGATAGAGAGAGCTATATAAAGAAGTGTGAGCATTGTAATGAAACATAGTGAAGAATATTGTGAATGCACCAAGCATTGATTGAGGAGTGTTATCCTTCCTTAAGAATTAATATATGGTGTTACCCTACCTCAAGGGTTTTGTCTACATTCTTGTGTTGAGTGTTTTGGTGAATGTTTTGGTGTTTATTATTGGTTTATTGCTGAAGTATATTTGCAGATTATTCAGGATCTTAACAAGAGGTATCAGAGCGGCGACACACTTTAGATTTCTTTCAAGAATGATGCATTTTAATGGCAGAGATGATGGCCCTAGTATTGAAGAATATATAAAAAATATAAAGTCATCATGTGGCTTCCTATGGTGAAATGGACTATGGATAAATTTAAGGGATGATGCTCTTAAATGGTGGTTTGAAGTTAAACTTGAAGATATTTCTGCACTTTCAGATAAAAAATATGAAATTTTATTTTTAGACAAGTGGTCTTGTTCCAAGAGTAAGGATAAAGAATGCACCAAGGGTTTATTTTCAAGTAGCAAATCTATATTACAGGTTCATGGTTGTATTCATAAAGAAAATGTCATTGTTTCTATTAACCCTAGTTGCCAACACAATTTTATCAATGTTCAGTTGGTTAATAGATTGCACGTTCCTACAAAGAATATTCAAAGAACAAAGGTTGAGGGTGAAAATATTCATTTTTTTAAAGATTTGAAGCTTACCATGGATAAATATGTGTTGCACTCATACTTTCATGCTATATATATGGGTGAGGTGGATATTGTTTTTGGATATCCTTGGATGGATTTAGTTGATACAATTAATATTAATGTGGAAAATAAGTTTTTGAAGTTCTAGTATAAGAAAATAAAATCACATTGCATGATGTGTCTCTTAATAAGAAATATGGGCCCATGGAGGCCAACAAAGAGGTTATTGTCAAGTCTGAAGTTGAATCAGAGGTAGTGTCTACAAAAGGAGATGAAGTAAAACCATAGGAAGGACACATTTAGGAAGCTAAGGAGGTCATTGACTCAAAGGAACAATGTGTTGTAGATTTGAAGAAAAAGGAACAGATTCCTACAATTGTTGTATATCGCCATCCACATCATATAGAGACACAACAATCATCCATGCAAGGGTGTGACAATCAACACATTTATGCACCGGTAGGGAACCAAAAAGGAAGCCAATCAAGAGAAGGTGCATGGAGGACTCCTAGCACTACAAGAAGAGATCAGGATACATAAACAATCCCATGGAAACCTCGACATGATGCAGAGAAAGATCATGGTGGCAAGGCAGTAGATGGACATCATGTTCAACTTCCATTGAGATGGATGGATGGTCATACTTGGTACCAATTGGCTACATTGCTTAGCCAGTCATATTGTATGATTTCTTCTCGTGTTTCGAGGACGAAACATGTGAAGTGGGATGGAATGTAGTATACCTAGGGAGGTAATATGGGGTACCTAGGGAGTTACCCAATGGGAATGTGGTTATTTAGTATTAGTGGAAGTCATTTAATATATGAGAATGTGGTCATTCAATGTAAGGTGGACTAGGTCCACTATATTAATAAAGGCCTAGTATGGTAGTTAGATGTAATAAATGTTAGAAGGCTCTCTAAAAGGTTCCTAGGAGATAGAGAGAGCTATATAAAGAAGTGTAAGAAATGTAATGAAACATAGTGAACAATATTGTGAATGTATCAAGAATTGCTTGAGGAGTGTTATCATTCCTTAAGGATTAATATATGGTGTTACCCTACCTCAAGTTTTTTTTCTATATTCTTTTGTTGAGTGTTTTGGTGAATGGTTTGGTATTTATTATTGGTTTATTGCTGAAGTATATATGTAGATTATTCAGGATCTTAACAAGATCTTGATACGTTGAACATGGATGAACTACATGGGATGCTTATAGCTTATGAGATGAGAATAGAACAAGAAAATCCATCCAAGAGGGAAGCAACCTTGAAAGCATCCAAGAAGACAAGAAATAATAAGGAAAATTTAAATCCAAGCTTTAGCTACAGTGATGATTCATATGAAGATGAAAAAATAACTAACTTTGTCAGGAAGTTGAAGAGAGGAATTGGCAAGTACAAAGGTAAGATTTCCTTAAAATGTTTTAATTGCGGTAAAATTGGTCATTTTTCTTCACAATGTCCTTATGTTAAGAACATATATAGTGATGAAGAAGAAGTTCCCAAGAAATACAAGAAATATCAGAAAGGAGACAAGAAAAGAAACAAAATGAAATTCTTCAAGAAAAACCTCTACTCAAGAGAAGACAGTTCCTCATCCAATGAGGATGATGATAGTGACAGTGACACAGAAAGAGTGCTCTTTATGGAATTGGAAACTCAACAAAATGATAAATAATATTATGAAGAAGAAGGTGAAGTATACCTTGAAGCAGAACTAATTAGCGCCTTAAGTGAGTTAAAAAGAGAAAGGAAGAAAAATAGGTCACTTAAGGAAAAATTGATCAAGATAAAGGAGGGTTCTCAAAACCCCAACAAAAAATATGAAGAAGTCCAATAGATTATTATAAATATAAAGGTCCAGTTAGAAGATGCTAGAAGGATTGAAGAAACACTCAAAAAAAAGTTGGAAGAAAAGGAGAAAATGAAGGAGAGATTGGAAGCATAAATAGTCTCACTAAGGAAGGAAATTTAGAAGAAGGACATCCAACATAACAACACCAAAATATTGGATGAAATCATCAACATTCAAAGGCCATGCTATGGCAAGACTTGACTAGGATACAAACAAACACATACTGAGAAGGGTTTGAGCTCCACATTTCCAGTAAAGAAAGATGAAGAGAAGTGTTCCATATTGCCGAAAAAGAAGAATGAAGAAAAGGATAATAATTATGAAGACATTCTCAAAGGAATGGATGATGACCAACAAGAGTCAAAGAGGAATTAATGCAGAATAGGTGTATCTCCAAGAAGACCTTCTACCTGCAGGCATCAAAAAAGCCTCAATCATTGTGAAGGAAACAACAAAAGAGAAGATCGTGATTAGCCAAGGAATAAATTCAAAATGAATGCATCAAAAAGAGGATCACTTGCTTCTAGGTATCAAAGTTTCTTTCTTGTTTATTGTTTTAATTGTAATAACTTTGGACATAAAGTTGTATATTGTAGAGCATATGGAAGAAATGTTCAAGCAAGAGATGTTTATGTGACCCCCTACAATATTGAATGTTACAAATGCCACAACTATGGACATATAACTCATGATTGTAAAATAATGATGGTGTCTTCATTGAAAGAAAACATTGATATCAAATACAATAAGGTTTGGAGAAGAAAGACAAAACAAGAAGAAAATATGAATGAATAACTCCCATAGATCATACTCACAGGATTTACAGAGTTGTGACATCATGACTAATATACAGGAAAAGAGGAAGATGTCAAAATTCAGAATGATGATCCTACAACAAAGAAACTTCATCCATTATTCTAAGCAATATGGCTTGGAGACTCCCAGTAACGTGAATGTTGAAGAGGGGGAGTCTAAGTAGAATCTATCATAGATTAGAGAACTATATTTTGGGCAGTCGTAAGTGTTTGTTTGCAAATTTTGGAAAGGAATATTCAGAATGGTTTGATGGCAGAGGTGCAGAATGTCTCGTGATAGATTGGTTGATTAAGGAGAAATTTTTGGAACACATCTCCATGCAGACTTATAGAGTTTGATTTAAATATAGAGAAGACTAGTGGACATATTTGATTCAACTTGAGAAGAAGGAATATGCGGTGATCAGTCGTAGAAGATTTGGAGAAGTCTTCAGAATAGTAAAGTGATAGATTAGTCAACATTGTGTACAATAAAGTAGCAAAGTCATGGACAGTTTTGTGACATATGGACAAAGATGAATTCATGATATACTTGGCAGGTATATAAGACAATACTTGACATAAATCAGAGAAGATGCATGATAGTGGATGAAATAATGAGCTCAGGAGGAATTGAAGAAAGGTAGAAGAACTTGTTGTCACTGTCATCAAGATGAATTTTAAGTAAAGTGTACGACTCATAAAAGAATCATATTGACAGGTGGAACCAGCTAGTCACAGGAAGGCAAACTGTGAGAGGCACAACAAGACAGGGGGAGAGAAACCCTCAGGAGAATATTGTTGAATGGTGTTTTCATTGATGTCAAATTCATCCATTGGTGATTGTGTAATCGATTTCAAATCATTGAAGAATACAAGATATGAAGACCACATCCTCCTTGGAAGTGATGTAGAAGAGACCACTAGTCCCCTGAAGTTCAGTGAAGACATGACAAGTCATGAAGACTTGAAGTCAAGTGATGAAGGAAATTTGACATGATCGCTTTTAGTATACACCATTGGATTACAATAACAGGAAGTACCAATGGACAAGAATCCATGGAAGAGAGGAAATAAACCATATACAAGAAGACCCACATTGATCTACATGACATATTGCAAAGAAGAAAGGGGGAGAGAGATTATCAAAAGAAGCTATATCGTCAAGGGGAGTCACCCTTTGTCATTGATGTCAAAGGGGGAGAGAAAAATCAGAAGCATGAATATAGGGGGAGTATGAGTGTTTTCCATCAATTCCAAAGGGGGAGATTGTTGGAAAATCGGTTGTCATTGATGTCAACCCTAGAAGAAGCCCCGAAGCAAGTCTGGAAGCCTCTAGAAGTGATGGATGTATTTGAAGAAGTATCCAAAGTGGTCCCCTTATGGTGTAGATTTAAGAATGGCCTTCACGAGAAGACGCTATGAAGAAGTCAACAAGAAGCCCTAGAAATATGTTTAAATTGTTAAGAAGCCCTAGAGGTGTGGTCATGAAGCCCGAAGTTGTTTGAATAAAAAGAGTATGAAGGACATTGAAAATGCATGCAAAACCTCCATTTATAGATAGTCCTCGTTAAGCCATCTCCCACAGTAAGTGGCACACCACGTGATTCCTCATGGTTGAGGAGTTATTCCCTATTAAATATTAAGCCAAAAGTATGGTCAAGAAGCCCCAGATCTAAGCTCAAGAAGTTATAAGTTGGACCTAAAGTCAAGAAAAGGAGAAAAAGTTGTTGCAAACAAGAAGTTACAAGTCAGCTCAAGGTCAAGTAAATAAGGTACTTGGAAGGGAAAAAATACACAACAAGAAGCTCTCATATTTCATCATTGGATCTTGTGTTCTCTTATCACAATATTGGTAGTGAATTTCAGAGGGAAGATGAAGCGAAGAAGGGCAAAATTCCCAGGGAAGATGAAGTCTTATGATAATGTGTTCTAAGGTATGTTCTTTAAAGGTCATCTTGGAATTTTCACTATAAATTGTTTTCTAGAATGATTCAGATAGTGAAACTTGGAGGCTATTGACAAGACATATTAAGGTACCTATGGTATTAATTTCATATTCTATTTTGTTTTAGGTTTTGAGATACACTCTATGGAAGATATGATTTTTTACTAGTCTTGTAACTAGTCTCAAACATGTGTTCTTGGTAAAACAATCATAAAATATTCTTAGAGGATCCAAATTCCGTGAGACCAATTGAATTGGAAATAATACAATTATTGATATTTTTTGTGTGAGTTTCAAAATAAGATATCAAATATTGAGTGCGTGGCATGTTGTACAAGTTCACTCTCCAGAATAGGACAGAATTCAGGAAGGTCTATCATATTCACTATATCTCTTTTTCAATGATAATTTAAAGAGAAACACTTGGATGAATTTCAGAGAAGACATCAAATAATAATGGGTACAATTTTCATACCTTGATTCATTACAATTACAGAGTTATACTTGTTGGAAGTTAGGGCTTGTGATTAATCCATAAACTAGTCCCAAACATGTGTTTGAGATAAACTTAAGAAGTGATGTTGGGGTTATATGTGGACCCATGTGGACCTAGGATATTTAAGTGGACCTAGGTTGATGATGTTGATGTATCAATTGTGATGGATTTAGTTTTGATGATGTTGATGTATCTATTGTGGTGGATCTAGTTTTGATGATGATGATGATGTATCAATTGTAGTGGATCTAGATTTGATGATGATGATGTATCAATATCAGTGACAATAACAATGACATTTTGATTCTCTTATTTATATTTAAGGGTGGTAGGGTGGTTTAAGGTAGGATATCGAAGTCTCCTTCGGGTTGGAGATGTTGGATTACTGAGAGGGGGGGGGTGTGAATCGATAATAGAGCAATAATTATTTTTAACCAACAAATGAATTTTTTATATCAATGTAGCATTATCATCCAATAGTTGCAGAGTAAATAGACAATGAACAAATGAGAAATCATAAACATACACAGTACACCAATGTTTTTACATTGAAACCCAAAGTGGGAGAAAACCACATGATGTTTTTTCTTATATGTATTTAAGAATTAAATTCATTGGAAGAACCAACTTCCTTTGTTTTCCAAATGCAACTGGAAGGAGGCTCCAACCCCCTAGTTTCTCAGGATACAACCTGAAGGAAGCTCCAACTCCCCAATTCTCTGGCTACAACCATAAGGAGGCTACAACCCCCTAGTTTCTCAGGCTACAACTTGAGAGAAGTTACAACTCCCCAAATTCTCTAGATACAACCAGAAGGAGGCTACAACCCCCTATGTTCTCTAGCTACAACCGGAAGGTGGCTAAAAATGCCTGTTCTTACCCTGTCCAACCGCCCTGACTTAGAAGTAGAATGATGGAACCACTGTCACACTATCACTGTGAGATATACTGCTGTAAACCTGTACCAATCAACCTGTAACAACCTGTAACAATAACATGTGCCAACATGTACCATACATCAACCTGGACCTCAATCTGTACCATAAACAAATGCATCAACCATGCACCAAACCTTTATAAATAACCTATCACAATAACCTGTCCAAACAACCTATAATCAACCTGTACCATAAACAAGTGCATCAACCATGCACCAACCTGTACCTCAACCTGTACCATCAATGAGTGCATCGACCATACACAAAATATGTACCAATCATGCATCAAATACACATAAACTATGACTCATCAAGATGTACCAGCGTCATCAACTATACACCTCATGTATGTGCCAAATCATCAACTACTTGCTTCAACCATGTACCCAACATGTACCTCAACCAAAATCCCTCATCAATTTCATCATCCAAATGTGATTTGTAAATATGTAATAGACTTGGTGTATATGATCACATACCTGCAAACCTTCCTTAACTTTAATGACAAGTGACTAGCATTTTAATCAAACTTTACTTTAGTCTCACATGACTAATTTTGGATTAGTCAACAACCCTAACTTGCAATAATCATAACTATGTACCTGTAATGAATAAATATATGAAAATAGTACACAGTGTTCTTCAGTGTATTTTATACAATTGCTCCAGGTTTCACTACTTGGTTACTCTCTTAAAAGGAGTTATAGCAAAAATGACATACCTTATTGAATTTTGGCTTATTCTAGAGAGATAACTTGTAGAGCGTGCCCCACACGGAATATTTGTTGTATGGATCTGAAAATTGTACACAGAATACTACAACCTATAATATAAACAAAACATTTATCTTACTAAATTTGGATCTGTTATGAAGAAGTTATGACGTCTTACCCAAAACACTTGTTTTAGACTAGTTTCAGGACTAGCCACAAACCCTATTTTCCACGGAGTGTAACTCCAAACATACAATGACCCACAAGCTGAAATTTTTATCATAGCTACTTAGATATGTTTCCTCAATGGCCTCCCAATTTCACAGTATGAATCATTATATAAAAAATGTTATTGAGAAAATGGTGAGATGACCTATAAATAACATACCTTAGAAAGCATCATCAAAAGAATTTATCCTCCCTTGAATTTAGGCCTTATTTACTTCACCTCCCTCTGAAATTCGACTTAGATATCCTTTGGTTGCCTCAATCACTTGTAGATATTAAATATTCTCAAGGGTGATTAAAATGAGAGAGCCTTGCGTCTTATTTATACTTTCATGTAGCTTCCTCAAGGGGTTACGTTCTAACCATCTTAACCCATTTTCCTTATTTTAGGGATAACCCACTTCTAACCACTTGTCCACTTAGTAAGTTATCCATTAACTTTATTATTTAAATAATTTATTTTGTATCCATTTTGACTTATAGTACACTCATCACTTCACTTTATTATTTAAATTACCTTCTAACCATCTCAACCCACTTTCCTTATTTTAGGGCTAACCCACTTCTATCCACTTGTCCACTTAGTAATTTCTCCATTACCTTTATTATTTAAATAATTTATTTTGTATCCACTTTGACTTATAGTACACTCATCACTTCACTTTATTATTTAAATAATTTCTTCTTTTCAACCACTTTGACTACTTTGACCTTTTGGGGCTTCTAGATGACTCATGAGGGTTCTCCAACTTCACATGGCCATAACTTCCTAACTGTGAGGATTTATGTGATGTTCCACATACCAATGGAAATGGAATGACATGTACTATCCATATAGAATAGTCTTTCCTGAAAATATATCAAAATTCATACCATTATCCATCAAACAAACTTGGGTCCATTACCCAAACCTGGGTTCTCCAACTTCACATTGCCATAACTCTCTAACCATGACGACTTATGTGACATTTCACATACCACCAGAAATGGAATGACATGTACTATCCATATATAATAGTCTTACTTTCAAATATATTAAAACTCATAAAATTATACATCAAACAAACTTGGGTCCATTACCCAAACCTTTGTGCTACCAGAATTCGCTACCGTACTTTCTCCAAGGGTTGACATCAATCTAAAATATCACTCTCCAATGGTTGACATCAATGAAAACCAACAATCCATACCAATTTTCCATCAACCTAAGCCAACTATCTGAAAGGAGCCTCCTCCCAGTTGGATATGGAGAATTTAGGGGGTTGTAGCTTCCTTCAGGTTGGTGCCTCCTTCCAGTTGGTGCTGTATAATTTTGGAAGTTGGTGCTTCCTGTGAATGTAATATTTTGATATATTAGAAATAATTCTGTGGTTTTCTCCCATTTGGGTTTCCACGTAAATTCTTGTTTTATGTGTATCTATGGTTATATTCTTATGATATATTGAATGCAATCATAAATGATATATTTCTGGTAAGTTAATGTTTACATATTGTGGTTAAAATTATTAAAAAGAGTTCAATATTGATTCACCCCCCCTCTTAGTATTGGTGAATATTCCAACAAACAATACAATAATTGAGTCTTCTTCCAAGTGGGGAATCTCACCAAGCTCAAGACTCATCATGCTAGGCTCTCCATGATATTTCCCTAGCCTCCATTCATTGCACAAGAACAAGGCTACAAAATAATGCAAGGAATTACCTCCACTCTCCATGCCTTCTACTAGGGTAGAAAACCAAGCACTATAACAAGAGCCACAAGAACCATTATTATCTCCAATTTCATATTCTTCTCTAGGGTTTACTTTCATAGCACAAACCCTAACCTCTCACAAGAGAAAATCCTAGCATCACACAAGAGCAATATATTCAAGGAAAAAAAAAAATCTCTCTCTCTCTATTATTGTCTTCTCTTAGGGTTTCCTCATGATCCCCTAGTATCTTGGTCCCTACAAGGCTTCTCCAAGAAAATCCAAATACAAAATAAAATATAAATGAATTATAATTACAAGAGATCTCTCTTCCCTTTATATATAGGGTAGGTGAGGAAGGTAGAGGAAGACAAGAATGAATATTTGTATAAGCCAATGGAATTAACAAAGATAAAGAAAATATTGAGCAATACACAAAAGGATAAGATCCCAAGGATAAATGGTTTTCTAGTAGAGATTTTCAAGGGTTTCTTAGAAATCATGGGTAAAGACATCATTGTAGTTATAAAGGAATCTAGATGAAATGGAAAGGTCCTTGAATCCTTTATCTCAACATTCATTGTCAAATCCTAAAATAAAATGACCTAGCTCACTTTGAGTAACTCATACCCATCTCATTATGCAATTGTATTTACAAATTGATTCTCAAAACTCTCTCCTCTCTAATCAATCCTTTACTATCATAAGTCACTTGTCAAGAGAAAATGGGGATCCTAGAAAGTAGAGATATCTAAGATGCGATTGGTACTGCTCAAGATGTCACATAATTTGTCAAGGTTTGGCATAAGAGAGTATTCATAACCTTTCTAAAAATTTTGATAGGATAATATGGATTTGCCTTTAGCTCATAATGATGCCTTTAGGCTTCTCTTTGCCTCTTATAAACTAGATAGAGGATTTTCATAATTTAGTAGAATGTGTTTCCTTAGTGAATGGTTCAACCACTAATTTTTTCTACCTAGGAGAGGGTTGAGGCATGGGTTGTCGTGTTCTATAACCATTATACTTGAAAAAAAATTCTAATATATAGAGTATAAATGTAGAAAACCAGATACAAAAGACAAATAATAACTCTTATGTAAAATATACTCTTGTATTAGTGATTATTAGAAGGAAATAAATATTCACTTACCTCTTAAGGTGGGGTAACATTTCACTGAGAATAGATCCCAATATAATAATACTCAAAAAAACATTACATATCCTCCTAAATTTTTAAATAGATTCTCAATAGAAAACCCTAACTACTTGTAGTCCCCTCATTATAGAGTATCGACTAACTAATTAGCGTTATTCAATAAAGTGGACCCTTTTACATTAAATAACTATCCACTACTATCTAATGGAACTTATTCAAAGAAAATCTATGCATACATTAATCGACTAACTCTTAAGTAACCTGAAGTAGGGAGGTTAGGGTGGACCTTGAAATTCCCCCTCCCCCTTCAAAATTAGCATTGTCCTCAAGGTTGAAGATTATGAAATTGTTGCAAAATTGTTGCTAGCTTATGGTCGATTTTTTTTTAGGGAGATTGGATTTTGTTTTTGAGGGAGATATATTTATAAGTTCGAAGGTGAAGAAACACCTAATCCCCTTATTCACAAGAACACGCAGAGTGATGTTAGTCGACTTGTTGCTTCATTCTATTTTGAGCCATAATCAAATTGTCCTTAA
>JASDQU010736834.1:316143-327659 GCA_032191745.1 Picea mariana
TTTTGAAAATCGTAAACAGAGCAGGAGTTTCCACTACAGCTCTGGAATGCGACTGAACTAAGATAGCCTAGGATGAATTTTAGAGTAGGAAAGTAGCTAGGGGAAACCCTAGAAATATTTTCGAGTTAAGTAGAAGTTTGTATGCTCAGTTGAGGTTAGCTGCAACACAGAGATAAATTAGCTGTAAGGGAGATCTGCAAGTTAGTAGGAGATCTTAGTTTTTGAGTTACTGTAATTTGAATGTATCTTGTAGCCATTGGGCACTTGTGAATATAACAAGAGGGAAAATTGATCCAAATGTGTGTTGTGCAGTTATGTTTACATTTTCCTGTCTTTTATGTTATTCTTGTGTCCCATAAACAAGTGAATGAAATGGTGACTGTGATTTTTCTAGTTTCAATTGTTTCTCTTCATTGAAGCTCTACAAGGTGTGCATCGAGCGAGGAGAGAACACCAAGAGATCAGGAGGAATCTCTCTGTGAGAAACCCCTTGGATCCAAGTTATTGAAATCCCTTAGACGCAAGGAGTGCGTGGGAATTCAAGGCCTACACAAGGCGAAGATCAAGAGGAATAATGTTTTAGAGAAGTGTTATCGAGACCCAGAAAAACCCATCTCCTAGTAAGAAGCGAGGACTGAGTCTTCGAAGACTTAGAAAATCTTCTAAGTTTGAAGTGAGTAAAAGATCTCGAGGAGAAATGTAGAAACCCCGCAAGCTGTTGGATAAGGTGGAACTGTGAGGAGGTTAGTGGTGAGGGAAAGTCTCTGAGATCTGAACGGACGATGGAATGTCCTCGAGGAGAAACACTGAAACTCCACAAGCCATTGGATAAGGTGGAACTGCGAGGAGGTTAGCGGTGTGGGCGAGTCTCGGAGATCTGAACGGACGGTGGAAAGTCCTCGAGGAGAAAACACCGAAACCCCACAAGCCGTTGGATAAGGTGGAGCTGTGAGGAGGTTAGTGGCGAGGGCTTCTTCACATCCAAAGCTCAGGATGGATAACAACCATTGATCACAGGAAGATCTGGACCATTGGTCCACATCACAATTTTGGGTATCGCGAGTTGGAAGGATAGAATCCCTTGTCTCCCAAAATCTTGAATTGTGAAATAGTAAGGTTGGATGTGGGCCATAG
This sequence comes from Picea mariana, assembly GCA_032191745.1. NCBI lineage: Eukaryota > Viridiplantae > Streptophyta > Pinopsida > Pinales > Pinaceae > Picea > Picea mariana. The sequence goes on from JASDQU010736834.1 coordinate 317,278, forward strand.
ATATCAGGGGTTATTGTGAGCCATTGATCGAATGCTAAGACATTTCAGCATTTCGGCAACCAGGGATTCCAAGGAGCAGAGATATCCCTTGTACCCTAATTTCACGAAACACAAAAACCTGAAGGAATAGGCGCTGGGATCTGAGCCTAGCTGGAGGTCACGTCACGAGCATATGGGAGAGGGCTAGCTCCTAGCTAGAGTCATATTTTGACATTTCAGAAACCGGGGATTCGAAAGAAAAAGGAGTGCGACTCTTGACTCGTGAAGTCGCGATCCACGATAAGCCTTTCTAACTTAGCGTGAGGTCACAGCAGAGGGCCACGTGGACTGAGGCTTGAATGGGGGGTAACCACCGTTAATCCCTTTTTCGACATTCTGTGATTGAAGAGTCGAGGGTATCTCCCCTGAGAAACCCCGAATCGCGATTCATGAAAGGAAGGAAGGATAAGAGTGTGGTCACGGCTCTTGGTTGTGTGTGACGGGAGATCACACTTGGGGCTTGGAAAAGCCAAACGAGAATTAGTGAGTGACCTGTGTGTTTGTTCGAAGGGTTCCAGTTTGGAACCAGAAGAGCCATTTCGGCTTCAGAACCAGAAGATCCTAACTGAGAGGTCATGTAGCCCTTCAGAGGGATAGGGGGTCTGCATCAGGTGTTATCAGAGCCTAAGTTTTTTGTTTGTAGACTTCAGGTGAAGGAGGAAAAGAGGGAGACAGAGAACTCAGAGTTGTACCCTGTGTGTGACAGATAGTCGACATAATGTCGCCAAGAAGACGAGAGCCGCCTTTAGCCAACCGTGCTGTAGAGAGGGAGATGCGAGAGCTTCGCGGCCAATTGGAAATAATGGAAGCAGCACAAAGAAGAGCACCTGGCGTTGGGGATGTCAGTGATGCAGAAAGTGAAGAGGTTGAGGTTGAAGAAGCTGCAGGAGAGGATGCTGCAGAAGAACGTTTATTGAGAGTAGTTGCTAGATTGGGAGGCAGAGATAAGATAGAGGTCCCCATGTACGAGGGAAATCTATATGTTGAAGAACTATTAGACTGGATAAGGTCCATGGACAAACACTTCGACTATGAAGATGTCGATGAGGAGAAGAAGGTGAAGTAGGCAGTCACCAGGCTAAAAGGGCATGCGGGACTATGGTGGGACGAACTGCAGGCTGAGAGGAGAAGTAAAGGCAAACAGAGGATAAAGATTTGGGACAGGATGGTAGCCAAACTAAAGGCTAAGTTCATACCCAAAGACTACTAGATCAATCTGTTCAGGAAGATATAGAACCTAAGACAGAAAGGGATGATAGTCAAGGAGTACACCGAGGAGTTCTACCGGCTGAACATCAGAACTTGACAAAGGGAGAGAGACGAAGAAAGAGTCACCAGATATATAAATGGCTTGAGATATGAAATCCGGGATGAACTTAGCATGATGTCAGTGAGGATTGTGGAAGATGCTTATCAGTTTGCGCTGAAGGCAGAGAAAAAGCTGGCCAGAAAACAGAACCAACAAGGAAGAGGTAAAGGCTCAGTCCCAAGAAAAAGCAAAGGATTTAACCGTGACAGAGCACATCAGTCTAAGGACAAGGCTGAGAAACTACACAATCACTCAGAACAAGGAGGAATCTCAAGAGGAATAATGTTTCAGAGAAGTGTTATCGAGACCCAGAAAAACCCATCTCCTAGGAAGAAGCAAAGACCGAGTCTTCGAAGACTTAGAAAATATTCTAAGTCTAAAGAGAATAAAAGCTTAGGAGGAAGAACATCATCGAGCATTGGATCACGGTGGAGAATCCCACGGATTGTTCAATTTGAGGTAGGAGTGCAGGCTTTAACACTGCGTAGATCCAAGAGGAGAGATCTCGAAGATCTGAACGGACGGTGGAGAGTTCTTGAGGAGAAACGCTGAAACCCCGCAAGCCATTGGATAAGGTGGAGTTGCGAGGAGATTAGTGGCGAGGGCTTCTTAATGTCCAAATCTCAAGAGGAATAGTGGCCATTGATCTCATATAGATCTGGACTGTCGGTCCACATCGCGATTTTGGGTATCGCAAGTTGGAAGGACAGAGGTCCTTGTCTCCAAAAACCCTGAATCGCAAAATAGAAAAATAGCGAGGTTGGACGTGGACCGTAGATCTAAGGGATTATTGTGAGCTGTTGATTGAACACCAAGATATTTTGGCATTTTGGCAACCGGGGATTCCAAGGAGCGGGGACAGAGGTCTTTGTCTCCCAAAACCCCGAATCACGAAATAAATAAATAACGAGGTTGGACATGGACCGTAGATCTCGGGTCATCGGGATTTCGACATTTCGGCAACTGAGGATTCCAAGGAGCAGGGATATCCCTTGTATCCTGATTTCGTGAAACGCAAAATGTCGAAATAAGTGTAGCTGTCGATCCGAGAGAGATCTGAGTTGTAGATCTCGGTTCATCGGGATTTTGGCATTTCAGCAACCGGGGATTCTAAGGAGCACGGATACCCCTTGTACCCTGATTTCGCAAACCGTGAAACCCGAAGGAATAGGCACTGGAACCTGAGCCTAGACGGAGGTCACGACTCTTGGTTGTGTGCTGTGGGAGCTCACGCTTGACGCTTGGAAAAGTCAACTGAGCATTTGTGGGGGACCTGTGTGTTTGTTCGAAGGGTTCTAGTTTGGAACCAGAAGAGCCATTTCAGCTCTGGAATTGGAAGATCCTGATCGGGAGGTCGCACAACCCTTAAGAGGGATATGGGGTCTGCATCAAGATGGAGTCATTTTAGTAGCACCATGATAAGTGGTATTGTAACACCATTCTCCAAGGGGTAGCCACTATGTCCATTGGTGATTTTTTCAAAAGTGATGCATAACAAATCGGTTTATAAGAACTTGTTGACCACTTATATTTGACAATAAATTTGGATATTATATATAGTTCTCATGTTCAACTAAGTACCCCAAATTTTAAACAAGTCCTGCCTAAATTTTCTAATGAATGTGGGATCTGGATCCAATATAATGGAATTAGGTATGCTATGTAACTTAAAAATATTATACATGAATACTTGGATAACTATGGAAGGTGTAAATGAGTATGAAAAAGAACAAAATGAGAATATTTGGAAATACATTTGACTACCACCATTATGAATGATTGTTAACTAACTTTTGGAAGATCCACTATTAAATCCATAGAGATGTTAGTCCATACATTTGTTGGGATCGATAGTGGTTGTAATGCCCTAGGTCTCTCATTGTCTCACCCTTGTTTATTTGACATAGTTCATAGGCCACTAAAAAATCTTAGATGTCTATTTTCATTCCTTCCCTAAAGGAGGAATGCTTAACTCATTCATAGTTTTTATGAAAGATAGAGTGATCCATTTTAGATGATAAGTGAAACTCCTCTAAGACTTGTTATTTTAAGGTAGATGTTTTTACCAAGATAGTGTGCCCTTTATACTTCAAGGTATCTTGCTACCATTTATAACCTTTAGGAGGGTTGGGATCTTTCTAAAGCCTTTGGATGAGTTGAATCACATTGTCTTTTTCTATCCCTTATTGACAGACTTTCTCTAACCATTCCAGAACAAATATGGATAAGGAAAAGAGGGATCCTTCCTCCTTGTATTGCCTTGATAAAGAATCAACCACCACATTTTATTTACCTTTCTTATATATTATCTCCTAATCATACCAAATCATTTAATGATCCACTTATGCTACTCTAGTGACTATAATCTTTATTTTAGAAAACACTTCAAACTGTGATGGTCAATATTGATTTGGAAATTCCTCCCAATGAGATAAGGATGCCAAGTCTCAATTCCATGAAGGATGGAAATCATATCTTTCTCATACGTTAATTTTCATAAATTAAAATCATATATTTGTTTATTGATGAATGCGAAGGGATGCCCTTCTTGCATCAATACTATGACGACCCCTCTACTCAAGGCATCACCTTCCAAGATGAAGGTCTTAGATAAATATAGAAATGCAAGGACCTAAGAAAAGCACATGAAATCCTTTAAGTATGAGAAGTCATGCTCAATAACATTTCGCCATACAAAGGCATTCTTTTTTAGAAAAGGCGTTAAGGGACTGACAATTTTTCCATAATTTTTCACAAACTTTCTGTAGTATTCATGCAAATACTAAGAACCCATGCAATATCTTCAAGGTCCCGGGGTGAGGCCAATGTTGCATAGTTGCAACTTTATTGGGATATAATTTCACCCCATATTGATTGGCAATGTTACCTACATATTCAAATTTTGGAGCCCCAAAAGAACATTTGGAATGCTTAAGGAACATCTGATGGTCCTACAAGAGTTGCAAGAATTTATTAACATGATTGATATGGGACTCCCATGTTTTGATGTATATTAATATATCATCAAAGAAGACAAACACAAAATTATTTAGGAAGGGTCAAAAAATATTATTCATGAGGCTTTGAAATATGGATGGAGAATTGCAAAGTCCAAAGGGCATCGTTAAAAAATAATTATGACCTTCATGTGTGTAGAAATTTATCTCAAGGATGTCTTCCTCCTTCATTTGTATTTGGTGGTAGCTTGAACAAAGGTTTACTTTAGTGAAGAACTTTTCTCCATGAATCTTGTCTAAGAGATCATCAATACTAGGAATATGAATTTTTTCCTTGATGCCAACTTATTGAGAGCCCCAAAATCAAGACGTTTTCTCCAATTGCCTTCTTTCTCTAATACCATGACCATAGGTGAGGAATAAGGGTTGGTAATGGGACACGTGAATTTAGCCTCTAATAACTCCTAGATGATGTTTTATATTTCCTTCTTCTATGCAAAAGTATGTCTATAAGGACACACATTGGGTGTCTAAATACCTGGAACTAGGGGAATGCCATGGTGGTGTTTTTCATGTGAAGGTGGTAAGCTACAATGTGTTTCGAATAATCATTTATTTTTAGTCAAGAACAATTTCAAATCAGTGTGAATATCCTATGGGGGTGTATCCACTATTCATATGGCATGGAATTTGACTATAATTCATGAGTGTCCACTACTGAATAACTTCATATGATGAGAGATAATAATTTTAGCTGAAACAATTGTAAGCCATTTGAGGGTGTGTATATATCCTTCCTTAGTGAAGATCATATATAAGTCCTTCAAATACATGGTGATAGGTCCCAATTTATGTAACCATTATGCATAGAAAACTACTTGACAACCACTAATTTCAATAGAAAACATGTGATATTCGAGATGATACTCTCCTATTTGAAGTTTCACATTTTCACATTGGCCTCCACATTTCCACATACCACCATTTTATATCATATTTTGAAATTTTTTATTATATGGACATAACAATGGGTTTTTTTGGCCACTCTATGATGGTTAAACTTATGGGAACTATCAATATCAATCAAAACAATCACCTTTTAGTTCTTGATGTAACCAATCAACTTCAAAGTCTTAGGTGCAAAAAAGTTGGATAAAGCATGGAGAGAAATTTGGGGTTCCTCACATGGATCTTATAAGGTTAGGAATTCTCTAGGATGAGGGGTTGCTTCTTCACATTTCATGCCAACAATGTCTTCAATGGAGATATCCTTTGAGTGGTCTTATAGGTAGACATCTATTTGAAATAATTTTTGTTCTTTACAATTGTGCCTTTTGAAATACCTCTCATCACAATTTTAACGGAGTATGAGGCATTGGCATTTTTCCATATCTTCTGGGAACAAATTTTGGATTCGCAAGGGATGAGTGGTGGAGGAGATGGGAGTGGTTGTCAATGGAGGATGAGGATGAGGAGTGAATGATGGTATTTTGGTTTGTGCATTTATCACCATTTCAACTTTTTTAGGTCTCTCACTGCAAGCCTCCAACAAAGTAGCTAGGCGTTGCATCATGGCTTGTGCTCAAATTTCCTCCTTAATACCATTGATGTAACATTATTTAAAAAAAGAATCAAACATTCCCTATGTGTGTATTTCCAATTACTCAAAGGTTTCTATAAAGTTTATAATTATTCTTGTTTGGCGTAATTTTGTCAGTCATCCCAAACAATGAGTGTCATGTTCAAAATGAGCATAAAGGATGTTCATTAAATTGTTGCAAACAATATAGCCTCCATAATATTTCTTACACCATTTCAAACATTCTAAATCAAAATATAATACACCCACATTGAGTGTATTTAAGTCATTAGTAATTGCATGGAGAAAGAAATAATGTTCCATTTGGGTAACCCAACTTGCTAGATCAAAACCATCAAACTTGTTCATGTCAATGTTTGGAAAGTGGTGCCACAAATTGTGATCTTGAAAGGGTGGGAAATGACTATTGCTATCGAGAAAGATAGTTTCAAGGTGTGTCTCTTCATGTTTTGAATATTCCCCCATGGGTGGATCCATGTGGTATTTGGGCCCCTTGTACTTTATGGATGCCACTAGCAAGCCTAGCCATTATTTAAGAATAATAGTATGATGGGCCATCTATTGGGTCATATTTTGGGACATTTATTGGTAATCTAGAGAGTAATCTTGGAGGTAAGTTGAATACCCCACTAATAAATATTTTATTCAAGTTGAGCAACTTATTTTGCAATATTCTAATGCTTAGTTTGCATGTCCTCATTGTTTTCCATGTTGCAAGTTTTTAGGAACCTAACCCCCTAACCTCTCATGTAGGTAGAATAATATATTTTCCATGTGATAAAGGCCGATACTAGTTAATAAGGCCTATTTAATAAATATGAACAAGTCAATTTAAGAAGACCTAATAGAAGCTTATACTTCTGGAAAGATCTTCCTCTATAATATTCTTTAGAAGATAAAATTAGTATAACTAAGAGTAGAAGGTATGAGAGGGGCTTGTCTGGAGAATTTTTGTAATAGAGCTATTATTAAGAGACAAGTGAACATTATTTCCTATCAAAAAAGGTATTATTCTGGTGTTGTGGATCCATCTATTTTGTTGTCCCACTGTTATTGTCTGCAATATTTCTATTTTTTGTTGTTGATTTTCTGTTATAAACTGCAATATTTCTGCTTATGCTATTATAATAGATATGGTACCTAACAAGTGGTATTAGAGCACTTTCCTTGGCAGGAATAGTGGGTACACATTTTTTCAGGGTAGAGACTATTCTGGCGTCTTTAAGCTACAAAGATCTTTTGTTCAGTGCATAAATTTGCGATCAGGGAATTATAAATGTAGGAACTACAAGTGGTACTTAAGTGCACCTCGTTGGTGTAACATCCCATTCTACTAAGGACATTGCTATTGACTTATTCTTTGAGGACACTTGCGTGCAAGTGATCTAGTTATGGTATATTATGATTTCATTTCGACTATGGGTTATAGATGATGATGATGATGTATTGTGACTTATTGTTATTTTGATGTATATGTATTGGAAAATGTTATTGACGAGTTTTCCTGAGAGTGCAAGACACATGATAGGTTATGGATGTTGATGGAATCATTGGGATTCCTTGGACTCTGGATTGAGTCAAGGAGTGGATTGTATCTTGTTTGAGTATTTCATTTTACGCACATGTGAAATATGATTGATTACAGTATGATTTATGTATATGGATTATTGACATTTTTTTTTTCAGTGAATGCAAGCTTGACGATGCTTACTAATCCGATTCACAAAAGGAGTAGAGGGGCCATGCACAAAAACCATACATTTGAGGGAGATGTGTGGCAATGTCCCTATCACATCCTATTAGCAACCCGCCGTGACCTGAACTATAGGTTAACGATTACATAGTTTGAGAGGTCCATTTTGTCATGAGAGAAGACTAAGACAGTCACTCACGAAGAATTCTAAGGGGCACAGAATAAGGCAGACTCATTATTCCTTAGAAGACCTTAGCCTCTCACATGGTCGACCGAGTGGAGTGTTGACTCCAAGGGTCGAACAAACTTCCAAAACCAGTCAAAGGTGAGTGGCACCATTGTAGCATGGAAGTGCATCTTGAAGGGAACATCACAAAATTAAAATATGAGCAAATAAATCTAGGTGGCCTAGGAAACATTGAAATGGTTAGACCTTGTTAAAATAAAATAATTAATTAGTCAGTAAATTATAAATTGAGAAGCTTAACAAGATTCTAAGCCTAAGCCTAAGACTAAGCCTAAGTCTAAGTTTGATCAAGGGACTAATTAAAATATTAAATAAATTAAAATAATTGAGATAAATCAAATTCTAGGAAAAAGTGAATAAAATCTAAAGGTTAGATAAAATGCACATGTGTGCATGAAATTAATCAATTGGAATTTTTAAATAAAAATAAATAATAATATGAGAGAATAAGTGTACACATAGAATAATATGTAGATTCAAGATACCACTAAGTCTAACTAGAAGAAGACTCCTAATCCAACTCTAACTAAGATCTAGTTAGGAGACACTCATTAAATGAGAATTTGGGGAACAAAGGGACAACTAAGAGAGAAAATAGGAACACATTGGGGAATGTGAGGGAAATTGGATTTTTAAATAAAATAAAAAGGGTAATTACTTGTGCAAATTGGGGAGAGTTGACAAGTGTGTGGGTGAATAATCCTAATTAAATTAATTAAAAAGATAATTAATTGTGCACGAGGACACGTGTCATTGGGGTTTTTTCTATAAAACAAATATGGTAGAAGGGAAAAGGATCTCACTTTTTCATAGTACTGTTATGCTGCCAAAATTGGTTTTAACTGTGTTTTACTTGTGAGAGTTGGGATTCAAGCTTGAGAAAGAGTGGAAGCTCTTCCTTGTGAGGCAAGCTTGAGAGCTATTGTTTTTCTGGTTTCTTGCGTGAGGCCCCTTTGTGGCTCAGGGGGCTAAGGGGAAAGAATATGTTAGGGTCCTAACCAGCACATAGGTAGAAAAATATATTCGGATGTAATAAAGGTCAATATTAATAAGGCCTTTCAATAAAATAAAATAAGGTGGATGTAAGAAGACCTAATAGAAGCTTCTATTTCTAGAAGGATCTTCCTCTAGATGCTTCTTTTTAGTATAAATAGGAGTCGAGGGTATGAGAACCCTAGCTGGGATATTATTGTAATAGAGATCTGCTCAATTGGAGTTTGCCCCCTCGAAGAGGCCCGTGAACATTGCTTTCAGATTCAAAGTGTTATTTCTGTTATTATTCTCATATCATTTCAGTGCTATTGTGGTGAATGTTCTGGTTATATTGCTGTTATTTTGTCGTTTCTAGCATTTCATTTCTGTTCTATATACAATTTATATTTGGTATATTAAAAGTGGTATTAGAGCACTTTCCTCGGTAGAAAGTGTGGGTTAATTTTTTCCAGGGTAGAGACGTATTCCGACGTCTTTAAGCCACAAAGATCTGTCATTACGCCCATAAACCCGTGGTTGAGGGATTCATACATGCAGGAAATACAAGTGCTACTTAAGCGCGCATCTGTTGGCCACCCTTGTAACCCCTGTTGGTACCCCTTCGAGTGGTAGTGCATCAGAGAGCACCTATGTACGGATCAACCTAGATTACCTGAAGTCCTCTTTAGATAAACTGATCGTCCGCCTGACTACTATAGTGTCACCGAGAACAACACTCGGGAAGATACTCTCTAGTACCTGGGTAGTCGAGTAGTACGGCTAAGGGTNAAACCGATCGACCGCTTGACTGCTATAGTGTCACTGAGAACAACACTCGGGAAGATACTCTCTAGTACCTGGGTAGTCGGGTAGTACGGCTAAGGGTACGGTCTATCCTCTTTAGTTAGTGCCCTGAGATATTGGGCCGAGTACTACTGTTGGACCCCGCATGTATATTAGAGAGCTATAGCACAGGGCAAACCCTTGTCTGTAGAACCCTTGAATACCTAACCCTTGGGGACAGAAACATAAACAAATTAAAACAGACAAGATCTATTGTCGCGCAACTGTGTTCGGGTTGCCAAGTAAATACACATTTCATTTTGGTTAAGCATTTGGGCATTTCCTCTCTGCAGTATTCTTCAGAACGGAGTAAAAAAAAAGTTTGGAAATTTTTTCACCATTATTTCAAACCTATTCCATTGGATTCATCTTTTCGCCCTTATTACATTCATCCATATCATTTTTTGGGCAAAATTCTTTTACCCTGCCCGCCCCTTTTCAGTTCCCCCATCCTCATGGCCCATACTCGTAGCCAAGACTTGGAAGCTTGCTTCAACACCTTGCAATCTGGTCTCATTGAGACCCAACAAGAAGTGAAACAACTCAGTGCCAATGTTGCCGCCATCAATACAACCATGCAGTCCTCAATGGGCGAAATCAAACAAGACCTCACCACCCAGCGTGAATCAGTCTTTTTGGCACTCTGCACCAAACTACATATCCCTACAGATAACCCTCCTCTTCCTCACCCCCACATACTGAAGGTGACCATTCCTCTCGTT
>JASDQU010736834.1:328143-339050 GCA_032191745.1 Picea mariana
CTATGGGCAGTGTTGTTACAGAAGAGCAGGCTATAAGTTGCGCTCAATATCTTGATCTCGTTTATTCACAAACGGGAACACTTTACACCTTATTACCTGATTTACCTCGTCCTGGTACTTCCAACACTTCTACTGCTCCAGCTGCCTCGCATGCAGCTGATGGTGTGATTGGGACCACTCATACCCACTCACATTCCGTTTCAACTACAACCCCAAAATCCAATACTTCTAATGTTTAAAGTGCTCCGTCTCTTGCTCCTCCCGCCGGTAAAACCTCTAAAGTGAACGCTGTTCAATCTACGCCGACTGGTAAAAACAAATCCAAGAAAGGGAGAGGGAAGAATAAGAAGAGTAAAAACAATAATCAGACTGAGCAAACCAAATCCCCTCCTGTTGAAGGCCAGGATAAGCGCAAACCACGCTACCCTTGCCTTATCCGTGGTGACGATCACTACACGAAGGATTGTCCGAGACGTGCCGAAGTTAACAAGTTCCTTCAAGGAACGTCGAAACCCTCTACACCGACTGTCTTGTCTCAACCCTTCCCATCTCAACAACAGGCTTCGTTGGTCATCCACGACCAACCATCTACTTCTACACAATCCTATGTTTTGATGTGCACCGGTGATTCAAAGAAAGACATTGTTGCACTTACCACTAGAGCTAAAGACTATACTCCTTCTAAGGAGAAGGTTGACGACTTATCTCCTGATCTGATACAAACCTCTCCACCAAATCCACCTACAAATGGTCCTCTTCATCTCGAACGACCGAACCTGGATACAGTTATCCGACCACCCCCAAAAGGTGTCGCTAAGAAATTGGCATTCAATCCTCATGCACATGCGGCCCAAAACTACAGCATTGTAGAAGATCTGGCCCAAGCACCTTCAGCGATGTCTGCCCTTGAAGTCCTTCAGTCTTGTCCTGCACAATGAAGGGCTCTATTGAAAGCCATAGGCGGAATTGATCCCACGAATACAAATTTGATAGTCTTTGACTTGGACGACCATGTTCCAAGGTTACCCCCACAACTTGCATTTNCTATCAAATTTGTATTCGTGGGATCAATTCCGCCTATGGCTTTCAATAGAGCACCTTCAGCGATGTCTGCCCTTGAAGTCCTTCAGTCTTGTCCTGCACAATGAAGGGCTCTATTGAAAGCCATAGGCGGAATTGATCCCACGAATACAAATTTGATAGTCTTTGACTTGGACGACCATGTTCCAAGGTTACCCCCACAACTTGCATTTCAAATACAAGTTGTTGTTGCCGACAAGAGCATTTGTCGGACGGTTATTGATGAGGGGGCCTCTACGTGCGTAATGTCTTTTACTTGTTGAAAAGCCATTGGCTCTCCCCTGTTAAATGAATCACAAAACACTTTGAGGGATTTTAACGGCTCTAGTTTTAAGCCTTACGACGTTCTTCCGTCGTTGCCAGTCACTTTAGAAGGTAAGACCGTCCAGGTTGAAGTGGAAGTTTTCGATACTCCCCTCGATTATAATCTTCTACTTGGACGTAGTTGGGTCGATTCTATGCATGCTGTTGTGTCAACCCTGTTCTGTGTTGTACGATTTCCTCACCAGGGAAAATTAGTTACGGTTGATCAACTTTCCTTCTTTAATGCCGATACTTGTGTTGGCAACGTACCGTTCATTGCTAAAACCCCACCGGGTTACGAGAATGTTGGTGTCGGTCTTTTAAAAGACTCTTCGTTAATGGGTACTTTTCCCATACCACCACCACCCGATATTCCACACCCGTCAGTTGCTTCCATTAATATGATCTCTACTGTACCTCATGAACTTCCTGTGTCTTCTGACCCTTGGATAGTCCCGGATCTTGGAGATCATGTTTGTTTTGGCGACGTTATGCCGTTAAGTCCGGTTGAGTCTGCTTATCAAGCCATTCAATCGGCAATCCTTCCTACTTCTTCTTTTGATGAGTTGTCTCCTGATCATTTCCGTGTCATCTTCCCCACTGATGAGATGATCATGTCCGTTATGGAAGACACCCCTTGGGGTGATGGGCATCATCATTCCATATTGTTTCTGGAACAACAGACTCTTGAGAATTATCAGCGGATTTCGACTCCGTCGACCGTTGTTGTTATATCCACGGTTTCTCAAGCTACACGAGATGTGTTTGCGGAAGGAAACCTCAGTAACATTTCATCCACGATACCCATAGATATTTCGGTGAAACCTGGAATAGTTGAGAATGTTCATATTGGAGCTTCGTGTTCTCCCGACGAAATTGTCACTTATACTTCCTTGTTTAAAGAATTTCGTGATATATTTGCCTGGAGTTATGAAGAGATGCCGGGTATTGACCCCGCTATTGTGTTCCATGAAATTAAGACATAACCCAGAGCCAAACCAGTCCGACAACGCCTTTGTCCTATCCATCCACGTAAAGCGGTAGCCATTAAACTTGAAGTTGAAAAACTTCTTAGAGCTGGTTTTATTTATCCAGTGGCATTGACAGAATGGGTTTCCAACCCAGTGCCAATCGATAAGAAAGGTGGTAGTATATGCGTTTGTGTTGATTATCGGGATATCAATAAATCTTGTCCAAAGGACAATTTTCCAACCCCTTTCATTGACCAGATCGTCGATGACTGCGACGGCAGCGAAATCTTTTCCCTCATGGATGGATTTTTCAGCTATAATCAAATCAATATCGCTCCTGAGGACCAAAATAAAATGACTTTTATTTGTCCTTGGGGTAATTTCGCCTACAGGAAACTCCCCTTCAGTTTGAAGAACACAGGTGCTACGTTCCAACGTGCCATGGCTTACGCATTTCACGATATCAAGCATATTGTTCAACCTTATTTGGACGATTTTCCGACCCACTCTTTACGTCAAGTCGATCACCCTAATCATCTCCGAGCAATTTTCGTTCGTTGTCGATTCTATCGCATTCGCTTGAATCCTCATAAGTGTGTCTTTTGCGTAGAATCCGACCGTCTCCTTGGTTTCATTGTTTCATGCCATGGGATCCGGGTAGATCCTATCAAGGTTGAGGCGATTCTCAATCTCCCTCCTTTTTCTTTGCACCAGTTACAAAGTTTGCAGGGGAAAGCAAACTTTCTTCGTCGCTTCATCCCGAATTATGCTGAGATTACTCGGGGTTTTACACGTCTTCTAAAGAAAGGTTCAGAGTTTGTCTGGGATAAAACTGCTAACGATGCTTTTGAAGCCTTGAAGTTGTCCCTCACGAAAGCTCCTCTTCTTTACCCTCCTGATTATAGTAGGGATTACTTTCTTTATCCAGCTGCGTCCGAGTATACTATCGGCATGGTTCTCGTTCAATAGGATGATGCCCACGATGAGCATGTTATATATTACCTGAGTCGAAGTTTAACTTCCACAGAAATTAAATACCAACATGTTGAAAAGCTGGCCTTGGCTTCTGTCCAAGCAGTTCAAGATTTTCGTCATTATATTCTCGCCAGGAAAACTACAGTGATTTCACATTGTAACCCCATGCAGCATATATTGACACGTCAATTGCTGGGGGGAAAATACTCCAAGTGGATTGTCATTCTCTAGGAGTTTGATTTGGAATTCGATCGAGCCACGTCGAAGAAATCCCTAGTTTTCGCTGAGTTGATTTGTGATTTTCCCCATAATGCAACAGAAAAAGTAGCAGTCGATTCATTACCTGACGAATCCCTTTTCCTTATCAGTACCGATGATACTTGGTACGGATATATCATTATATATCTCCAAACTCAAACTTTCAGGCCTTCTTTGTCTAGTGTTGAACGATGTCGCGTCCGTTATCAAGCACGTAATTATATTATCCTCGACAATACTCTTTATCGTCGAGGCATTGACTCCGTCTTTCGGCATTGTTTAACTTTTGAAGAAGCTGAGAAATCTTTGAATGACTGCCATTCAGGAGCATGTGGCGGTCATATGTCTGGGTATGCTACTGCCCATAAAATCTTACGTGCAGGTTACTTTTGGCCTTCCTTATTTCATGACTGCATTACTGCTATTTAGAAGTGTCATGCCTGCCAGACCTATAATCAGAATATTCGGTCGCATCCTGCTCCCCTTCATCCTGTAGACTCAGTAGGTCCTTTCGATAAATGGGGCATTGATTTCATGACATGTCACCCTCACTCGGCCGGGGGGCATGGTTACATTATCGTAGCTGTTGATTATTTTACTAAGTGGGTCGAGGCGATGCAGACATTCGACAATACTGGGAAGACTGCAGCGTTATTTCCTTTCAACCATGTCATCACTCATTTTGGTGTTCCTCAGGCTATCGTTACCGATCACAGTAGTCATTTTATAAATAATATGATGTCTAAACTTACAGAGAAGTTGGGCCTTCGTCATGATAGCTCAACACCCTATTATCCACAGGCTAATGGCCAGGTCGAAGCCATTAATAAGGTTCTTATAACTATGATTTGATGGATGATAGGAATCCATAAAACCAGCTGGCACACAATGTTATTTTCGGCATTGTGGGCGTATCGGACATCTGTTAAGTCTGCCACAGGATTCACGCCTTTTCGATTAGTTTATGGCATGGAAGCCATTCTGCCAATAGAATGTGAAATACCATCTTTGAAGCTAGCTGTAGAGCTCTTACCTAATACTTTTGCCGAAGAGGAACGTCTGTTGTATTTGATGCGATTAGACGAGACTCACCATGACGCTACTTTGGTAATCGAAGCCCAGAAGAAAAGTGTTAAGGCACAGTATGACAAGCATGTTAAACCTCGTGTCTTCTCTGAAGGAGATCTTGTTCTTTTGTATGAACAAGATAAAGATGTCTTAGGAGCGGGGAAATTTGAACCAATGTGGCGTGGGCCTTACATTGTTAGCAAAGTTTTGGAAAAAGGAGCGTATGAGTTAGTTGATTATGATGGTGTACCTTTGGGTGAACCCAGAAATGGGTTGTACTTAAAGAAGTACTATGCATGAGTCATTTGTGCATGAAGTACTTGTATTTTATGTATCATACTGAGTGTGTGTGTTACTTTTACTTTTGCATTTGACGTTATTTGGTCTCTACCCTTACGTGACATTGTGTTTGATTTCCAGATGTCGGAGTATTCACTACCTTATATTGGCTTCGCTGATGGTGATAGCCATAGTACTCAGAACTTAGCTTCCGCTGCTTGGGCAATCTATGCCCCAACAAACGAGCTTATATCTTTACGAGGTGTATGTCTTGGCCGAGCAACCAACAACATCGCAGAGTATAGTGCCATTATTGGGTTATTGGTTGATGCTATCTCTCTCGGGATTCGTCACTTGGTTGTGCGACTTGACTCGCAGCTAGTAGTGCTACAACTAAGTAATGTCTACTCTATTCGAAGTCCTAAATTATGAAGAGTATATTTGCGAATTCGCCTCTTGGAATGACATTTTGATCATATTGAATATCAACATATTCCGAGAAGTCTTAATACATTGACAGATGCTTTAGCTAATTATGTATTGGACAGGCATTTAAATAACTTATAAATCAAACACATTAAAATGTACACAAATGTAAAGTAAGCTGGTAGAAGCCGTGTATATATATATAACGATCAAAGTTTGTTTTTACAAAATGTGTCCGAAGACCAAAATATCAAAAATTGAAGCTCATGGCTTCTACATAATGATATCATGACATCAATGATGTTCACGATAGCACACTAATGTCCTAGCAACTCTGCGGAGCAAACGACCCATAGAGGCAGAGACTCCCACGGTGTGATGCTGATCTCGTCGTGGAATATCCTCCAGAGCCATATCTGGAACGTCTGCCATCAAACCCTCTAAGTTCTGCTCCACTTTCAGATAGTCCTCGGCATACTGTGGAATGGCTACTTCTGCCTCTCCTCGACGCTGGATAGGAGAACTACCAGCAGGTCTATATGCCCCAACATCTATGTTATCAATACAAATTTGGTGTTAGTCTTCGGGTAAAACTATAAAAACAAAAACATTTAAATATGATTAAAAATCCAAAAACATTTAAAAAATTAAAAAATTTGTGTACTTATTACCAAGGTCTCCCCACTGTGCATCCTCAGGTAGTGCAAGGTCAGGATCGCTGCGAAAATCTAAGCCAGCGTATGCATAATCTTCTATCATCAGCACCTAGCCTCGAAGCCAGTCAAAGAAGGTATCATCATATCTGACGATCGATCCTGCCACATGACGAGCCATGAGTTGACACCATCGTAACATTCGTGGATCTCTAGGACCTGGAACGTGCCACTCAACCTGAAGCCTAAACACAGGGACCCTCTCACAAAAGAAGGACACCAACAATGATCTATATTTGAACTATTTTAGATCTCCACGCCTGCATTTGGTCAATTGTTTCTTGAGGTTGCGTAAAACTGCATCAGCCCAGTTAAAGACCCGAGGCTCAGTACACTCGATGGTATACTGGAAATATCTCTGCAGAGCCATATGTGGAGCAACACTTCCTGCCATCCGAGCGATAGTGAAGAGAATGGTACAGAGAGTTATGTCAGTTACTCCCCAGATTGCTACCTTCCCTTTTTGTCTTTCTGCTTCAGGTACACAATATTGAGTGCAGTATTCGCTCATTTTCAAACCGCCCCTTCTACTACCAGTTAAACTGACATAGGACCCTTGCCTGGATAACCCAGTCACGAAATAGATGTCCTCAATGTCGATAGTTAACGTGTGAGCTCCAACATTAAAAACTTGTTGATCTGGATCCCACATTCGGATCAAGTATTCCAGCAATCGAACTTGGGCTCTCATGCTCGGGATGCGGAAATATTTCAGGAGACCGCAATTTATTAAGGTAACAATGGTTGGAGGGTGATTTTCGGCGTTTGCATTATCGTCCTCGTGTTCCTTTTCTCTCCATTCGAGCACCATGATGATGGCTATAAACCTGCATGGGAAACATATGAAGATGGTTAATAATCTTGAACATGGGAAAAATTCTTTATTTTGGCTAAACCTTATATAAATTTTTAAACTTTGCGCTGTTCGCAGGTGGCCTATGGCACACAATGCGAACTTCTCGCATGCTGCCTTAGGACCACCTGCGAGAATGAAGCATTCTTGCAGGCCCCGTATGGGCAGCCTGCGAGAATTCCTTTTCACGCATAGGGTTTGAAAAATGAACTTAAAACTTGAATTTTAACCAATAAAATCATGAATTTAAACCATGAAAAGCTAGAGAATGGAGAGCTTACCAAAATGATCCAGACGGCTCGTGGAATGGTTGCCCGAAACTCCTAGAAATCAACGTTGAAAGTAGAAGGTGAAATGGAGGTTTTTTGAACTCAAATGGTAAAAGGGTAAAAAGATATGGTAAAATGTGTTATGAATTTGTTTTATTCACTTTTTACTATGTCCAAAGTGGATTTTTTATGATTATTCATTATTCAACCCTAATTACTAATATGGAAATGAGTAAAATGACTTGCAGGTAACAAATACGGATAATTATGGATAAAACTTTTACGGTGTGGTGTGTTTTTGTTTGTTTTCTAAGGTTTTGACTTGAAACCTCGAGCGCTTTTATCCGTTCTTGCGCTTGCAAAAAACATAAGAACATGATCGAGTGTTGTTTTATCTCTTTTCTGGGCTCGCTGTGGTTACACGAAAAAGGAACCCCCCTGGAGTTGACTTTAAGCTCTTTTCAGACTCTCTAAACATGAAAAGATTGCCGAGCGATCTTGCTATTTTCATGCTTGTTAAAGTATTTGAAGTTACACGTCTTTCAAGCGATAGTTTAACCCTTTTTCGGTCTCATTGGACTATTGTACGAAAAAGGAACTGAGAGAGTTCTCTTTTAAGTGTTTTTCCAAACTCTATAGTCTTGAAAAGCCTTCGAGTTTTCTATCTCTGGACTCGTTAAACAAACATTGACAGACCCGTGATGGGACCGAACCACTCCTTCTTAGGTTCGTTAAAAATACTCCGAGGGACTCGTCTGAAGGATGAGCTTATATCGACAAGCATATGTGATCCTCTTCAAGATTGTGTAAAAATAAAGAGGTACTTGCCAGAAATGGTGGGGGAAAATTTGGGAAAGGGATATGTTTCATCTTTGTGTTAATTGGCAGTAAGTGTCGCTCTTGAACATGACACCCCCTATTCATCATTTGAAGCCAGTTTGGGAAATCCATTTGTCTCTCATTCGATTTGATAACAAGGTCTTTCCATGTGTTGTCTTTGAGTCAATGATGCCAAATCATTGGTCGTGTCATCCATATGTTCAAGAGCTGTCCGTCAGAAACTTCGATTTGAGTCGGCCATTTGCAGTTATCCTTTCACTCCGTGTCGGCCTTCCCTGTGTCCAAAGTCCAATTGAAACATACTTTGTTTCACTTTCAAACTCTGTTACTCATTTCGTGTCACTGATGGGGGATACATCAAGGCCCTTCTATGACGAGTCTTGTTCTGTCGACCTCAGCACATTATCCGGAATCAAGGCTTAGAAATTATTCAGTACCTTGGAGCTTGCATGCTTCAATGGCAAGTTTCCTCGCTTTCGACAATGGGTTTACATCATTGGCCCTTGATCAAAAGATTC
Source organism: Picea mariana (assembly GCA_032191745.1). Classification (NCBI taxonomy): domain Eukaryota; kingdom Viridiplantae; phylum Streptophyta; class Pinopsida; order Pinales; family Pinaceae; genus Picea; species Picea mariana. The sequence goes on from JASDQU010736834.1 coordinate 336,697, forward strand.
CATCGGTTGTTCGACATCAACTCATTTATTCACAGCCATTGGATTGTACTATAGTACCTTGGGGGTCATTGACATCAATGGTGATTTCCCTCACACTTGTTAACGGTTACATCAATGACCGATAATCAAGTGGTTTCTACCATGTTCAACTTCGACACATGTAATCACATGGTTAGACTCGTACTTTGGGGTGATGAGAATGAAGACCCTGGATATTGTCTTTATGATCCAGGTTGCGATGGAGTATGTATAATTTATAACACATAGATCCACTGTGTATGTTTTGTGGCTATGCCATCTTGATTAAAAATTTGTCGCACAGATCCACAGTGTATTTAGGTGGATGTGCTATATTGTGACAGCATGGATCCACAGTGTATGATTGGTGGCCATGACCTTGGTTTATGATGTCATCAGTCTATGATCTGAGTATGGGAATGCCTACCTCATAATTGGTATACATGATATTCTGCTAATGCTTGGATGTTTGCAGGTCTCTGATTAGATGTGCTCTTGGTTCTTGACACACACATGTAGCTTACGAAGTCTATCGACTGTCACTAGTTCCACTCTCAGACTTTGGGGGGAATTCTATTATACACAATTTTGGTCATTGAGATGATGTCATGATAATGTCATGATGATGGAAAATCAAGCTCTTCACTAAGAACAATTTCCTGAGAAAATTTACACTTGTCTGCTTCCAAAAACCATGTTTTGAAGAATGTTCGCAGGCTGCCTATATACTTGCCTGCGAGAATGCCTGATTCTCGCAGGCTGCATTAAGGTGGAGTGCGAGAAGTTTGCACTGTGCTCATGGTTAGGGTTTGAACATGTTCTTAAAGAAGGAAAAAGGATAAGTTCTCGATCCTTCTAGAAGGGAATCTTCTAGAAGGATGAGGTGGCTTTCGAATGGTTGGCAAAATACTGACTTTCCAGATATCTGGGGATCATTCCCTATCCAAGTAACTAATCTATCTTCTCCTATATATTGAGGAGATTGCTCATGGAAAAGGTTAGAATCAAATTAGCAAGAGATTAATTGGAGAATTGGTGCAAGACTGTATGGAGGACTGATGCTACAGCAGCTAGAGACAACAGCAAGGTCATTATATGTGGTTGATTTTCTTCATGCATGAGAAAGTGTGTGTGTCAGAGCTAGGAGCCATCGAAAGGAGACCTACGACATCAAGGCTCAGGTTGTAAGTTTCACTTTCAATTAATTCAATACAGTAATATGTCCCTTTCCCATAAAGATGATGTCACTTTATTACATAATTCCTTGATCATATGTATAGACTAGCCATTGAATATATTAATCTGCCTTTACTTCGATTGGTTTGTACTGTTATGATCTGAATGGTGCAAGAGCATTGGAGCGAAGCTTGGAACAAAAGAGATATAAGGAAAGTGTTCATAAGGTATGTCCACAATCCTTACTTCTTAGTTCATTCAATAGGTTAGGTTTAGGGAAAGTGTATTATTTTGTCCCATTTTGTTCTAGATCCAGGTGGATCTAGGGAGATTGGTTTCTGTCCGCACTCACGGATTTATCCTAAAACATATGGACATAAGCCACCTTCAGTTCTCTCATACTTACCGGGTGCCTCGAAGGTCCAGGCGGTTGACCTAACACTTACAGCTCGAGAGGCTATTCTTCGTACCCTCAAAGAGAATTTGGTCATGGCATAGAATAGCATGAAGAAACAAGCAGATCAGGGTCGCTCTGAATGTCAATTTGCATAAGGGGATCAGGGTTTTCTTTGATTGCAACCTTACAAGCAAGCTAGCGCCCAAATTTTATGGTCCTTATACCTTTCTCAAGCAGGTGGGACAAGTAGCCTATCAGTTAGCTTTGGCCAGCCATTCGAAGCTACATCCTATTTTTCATGTTTCATGCTTAAAGAAGGTGATTGGAGCTAAGTGTCAAATTCAAACCAACCTTTCGGAGTTAGCTGACGAAGGATCCATTTGGCTATAGCCAGAAGCAGTTTTGGACCAGCTTGAGCGTCTCCTACATTAGAGAACCATCAAGGAAGTGCTAGTCCAGTGGAAAGATACAACTCCAACAGATGCCACTTGGGAACCAGCTACCATTCTGCAACAATTTCCTCATATCAAGCCTTGAGGACAAGGTTGTTTTTAAGGGGGCGGACATGTTAGGGTCCTAACCCGCACATAGGTAGAAAAATATATTCGGATGTAATAAAGGTCAATATTAATAAGGCCTTTCAATAAAATAGAATAAGGCGGATGTAAGAATACCTAATAGAATCTTCCACTTCTAGAAGGATCTTCCTCTAGATGCTTCTTTTTAGTATAAATAGGAGTCGAGGGTATGAGAACCCTAGCTG
>JASDQU010736834.1:339103-366592 GCA_032191745.1 Picea mariana
TTCAAAGTGTTATTTCTGTTATTATTCTCATATCATTTCAGTGCTATTGTGGTGAATGTTCTGGTTATATTGTTGTTATTCTGCCATTTCTAGCATTTTATTTATTTTCTGTATACATTTTATATCTGGTATATTACAGAAGAGTACCCCTAGCATTGGCTGGGAGGTACCGGTGAAGTCTCGGTGATTAGAAAGCAGGAGTAAAGAAGGAGCACAAGCTCAAGTTGAAGGACATCCTCCATTCGCCATCATCGTCGGTTCCGATATTTTATTCTTGAAATATTGTATTGTAAAAAAAATAGATTTTGTATAATAGAATTGTTTAAAATCAATGTAGAATAGTTTTGTAAGTTTTGGAATAATATTTATAAGCTAGTGGAAGAACTATTGTGTAATCTAGAAAATGAAGTTCTTGGTTCGCTACCAATGTATTTTACAAAACCGGAATTAAGGAATTACTTAATCGCTGCCAATTATTTTATAACTCCTGAAATTAGAAATTTATAGTCGCTTTCATGTAATATGCAAATCCTGAATCGAATTTTCGTGATGGTATCTACTTAATTTGGTTGCAACCATGGAATTAATTTTTATAATGCTACCAATTATTTTACAACCCTTGAATTAAATATTCGTTGGGAACTATCAAGTTATATTGCAATCAAATATTTAGGATTTGTATACTGTTGTCAAACAAATTTGTATTCCAGAACACTGAAATGGTTCAGATCGCTATAAGATTTAAATTTGTATTTTGGAACACTGAAATGGTTCGGATCGCTATCGGAACACAAATGAAAGGACAACAAGTTTGAAGACCTGTGGATTAGGCCCTTCAAGATCTCTGAGATATATCAAAATAATACATACAGGTTGCAGAATTTGGAGGGCGAGCAAGTTTTTGGTGGCCCTGTAAATGGGCATTTTCCCAAGAAGTTTGTTTTTTGAGCCATGGATGGCTCCCTTGTATTTGTAAATATTGTTCTTCTTTTGTTTTCAGTTTCTTAGGTGACTCCATAATCCAACGGTAAGGCACTGAAGCTGCAAAAAAATTCTTGGCATCTCACAAGGAGAAATCCATCCCCCGTGGAGCCTAATGTTATCATATAAATTTGTAAATGGGTGTTTTTTGCTAAGAAGTTGGCCCATTGGTGAAACAAATTAAGAAAAGGGGAAAAAAACCCACAAAATCACATTATCCTAAGTTTTTGGGGCTTGGGCACGATTGTGCTAATCGATGCGTAGATCTGGGTGGCTGAGATATGCACACCTACGTCTACGGTGTGTGCTCCATTTTAGACCCTCCTGACTTTCTGCCTTTAATGAAGGGGGGGGTCCGACAAAGTGGTTTCTCTGTGTGGGTCCCCCGCTATCATGGCAGGTCCTCATTATGTCGGAACCCCCTCGGCTCCAAACTGCTTACCACCACCCCCCCCTCTAGAATAACCACTTATCGCTCTCCCTTACCGCTTCTTCCTCCCATTGCCATCTATCCTCCACTCTGTCTCTCTCTTCTGCCCATCACATCCCCCGCTCTCCCTCCTTGTCTCCTTATGGCCCACCTGTCCTCCACCCACCTTCGAGTAACATCCCCTTATCGCTCCCACCTATCGTCTCCTACTAGGTGTCCTATCACTCACCTCCATCTAGGTAGATGGTCCCCATCCTGCCTACTGCTGTGTCCTTTCTTCTGCCCCCACATCATCATCCAGTGCCACTTCACCTCTGACCTATCCCAGCGCAGTACCCATGCTTTCCGCCGACAACACTTTCCCGGTCACCTTCCGTCTGCCACGTTTTTCCACATGGCCTTCTCTCATCTCACCTCCATGACAATCGCGCCACCGTCACCTCCAGATCCTCGTCTGTGTCCGTAACTTCCTAGCCATCACTGCAGGCATCCAACTTAGCTCCAGATGGAAGAGTGCAGAGGTCGCCACGTCCTACAGGTACAACATTGAATCAGGCCTTCTCGATCTTGATGAAGCAATTATTGAGGTTGATGGTGGCAGTTGAACATCATTTCCACCATAAATGGAAATCCCAAGAAAGGACTGTCAATGAGTCAGCTCATCTGCAGGCTCCACTAGAACAAGATTGTGTCTGACAGAGTTCTCTCTTGACAGGGTACTACATGCATAGTTTGCTGAGAAGCATGTAGATGTAATGCTTTTAATGAAAATACTTGAGCACGCTTCTATGGTTTTTTTCTGAGTATATAGAATTCATTCTCATATTTTGTTAGTGTCGATGGTTGAGCCAAGCTCCCGATCTGTAAATTTTTAATGAACACTCTGGTGCTCTGGTTACGTATATGCATTTGAGACTTCTTGTTTAATGTAAGTCAATTTATTTTTGCCTCTCTATAACAATCATGTTAGAACACTCGAGCATGGATGATCTAGTCGAGGGTAGTTATGTTTTTGTGATGAAGGTTTGATCATAGTGACATTGCAACCAATTTTAATTGGTTTCTTGTGTTCTCTTTTCCCTCTGATACTGAGATCTTGGGCATGGATGATCCAATTGAGTTGTTGTGATTGTATTTTAATGTATGTTTGATTGCAGTACTGTAATGGCATTTTCAGTTTCCTGAATTCATGAATACAAGAGGATCTTGTATTTGGATCTTTTCTTCTTTAGGTTGTTGGAAGACTGGATGCCCACAATAGACCTCTTCACTCTCCTCAAGATATTCCCTCTACTCACCACTATAATCAATTCAATGACTGAAGTTAGACCAAGACCTCACCTGCTCATGCTTTCCAATCCAGTTTTCTAAGTTAGAACGATACCATCCTAAGTCTGTGTCCATTAGACCACCATTAAATTATTTTATTGTGACATAAATGATGGGTATCGGGCTTACCTCTGATGCAATCCAGAGGTGACTCCTAGTGCTAACATGCCCCACTAACCTTGCTCACACAGGATGCCACATGGAGGAATACTAGCGACGTCATCCGATCCCATCACGTCTACTCTTTTGCTTCAGAACTTCAGACTTCGGGAGTTTGTGCAATGACACATCCCACTTCTCCCGATAGCCGAACTTATGAAATTACAATCTTCTCTTCTGCTTGATCCAACGATGAAGATCTTTTCTCTAGATCTACAGTGTAGATCTCCCTCAAGACTTCAGGGTTTCAGGCATTTATGCCTCTGCGCACCCCGCTTCTCCCAATTTCTGAACTCTGAAGGGCTTCCAGGATAACCCTCCTGTACCTTCTCCAGATCTAACGGTCGTACTAAATTTCCCTTCTGTCCAAACAGATCCTACAGCTCCAACGCCCCAAGTGTTGAGAACTCTCTCTCTGTGGTCAAATACCATGCCGTCTATGGTTTTATTCTACCGCTACTCCTCGTGAGCTTCGTAACATGGCCAAGTAAACCCTTGGCACTCGGAAACATTCTAAGGTTCGAAAATTGGTTCCATTTGAACACCATTTCCACTTGAAACCTTGGTTCCAGAGACCACTTATCCGGCCCATCCAGGCTCAACGTTGAAACTATAGCTCTGATACCATATTGTAACGTCCCCAACCATCAACCCCATGGTCGAGAAACGCTACTACACAAAAACATTCTCAAACTTATATAGTATGCATTTAAATGAAGTTAAATGAATTAACATAGAGTAAACATATAATTACTGCTAACCTACATAATTAATGGAATTAACAGTAAATATCATTGCAACGTAATACATGATAATATTGCAAGCATCACAGACATGCAATTTAATTGAAATTAAACACATGCATATACTTATCTTTGAAATTGTTGTAACTCCACCAACTACGTGCATACCTTCTATGAACCTCCCATCCTTAGACCACGCTGATCATCATGCTTAAAAGTGGTTCACCCCCAAGCTGGGACCAAACTCCACCCAAGGAAAGGGAATACTATACTAGGTTGAGGTTATAGGAAAAATGCACAGAGCAACCGAAAGGATTCTCTCTAGGAGCCTTCTTACGCCCACTACTCACGGACTCTCATTCCCCACATGCCTATTTCACCTGGGACTATACATCTTCACAAGCACAGTCCATCGGTGCTTCACCTCCCCCTCTAGGTCTCGACAACAGGCCGGATCAAGAATTCTCAGAGTTCCGTAGCTAGTGTTGGACTCTCTTTGGGAGAAAACCACTTCCCAACAGACTCTCTCACCTGGAGAGGGTTGATCACAAGCCTGACAACCTTCCTCTTCCACCATGGGCCTGACAACCCGGTTCTTCAACCATATTTCAACTCAATTCCTGCAAGTTCAGGATAACAACAACAACAATATCTTTTGGTTAAATCATGGGTGACAACAACAACAAGGAAATTGGGTCTGGAAGTCCAGAAAAATGACAACAGGTCACTAAGACACAACATGGTTCAGGTAACACTAGTTTCAGGATGCGTGACAAGCAATCCATGCATAGGTCAAACATAGACTCCACAGTTCAGATAGAGGGTGTATCAACTCCTCAATAAAACATCACAGGTTTTGGGTTTCAGAGCTTCGTGAGGGTATGCATGGAGAGATCAGATAGAATTCTTAGTTTCAGACATCCCACAACAGAATGGAGGAGGAACCCCAAACTAAGCCGATGCTTCAGCTTTTAACAGCATGTGCCCAGGTCGACACTTGTCTTCCTAGAGCTGCATGCGTTCCCTTTTGCACACTTGGAGCTACATGCTTTGCCTCTCCCAGGACTTATGATAACAACATATTTTGTCACACAGCTTTAGAATAATAATAGAATATTATTCTTATGGACTTAAGCCCCTAAGCTTAGCCCCTCTTTCGAACCTTTCAACCCCTTTTCCCTTACCCACCCTGTGGAAGCTTAGGCCCCCATCACTATTTCTTCGTGGTCGGTCTACACGCAATGATGTTTAATATTTATTAATGTTCTGCATATTACATATACAAAAATAGGCTCCTGGCCTTTAACACTTAGGTTCTCCGACCTAATAAACACATAAGCCCACCAACTTATCAATGCTTGGCTCACCAGCCTGCAAAACAAGATTTACAATTCATAAACATGATTACAACAGGGCTCGTCCTTAGGGATATTACAATTAGTTTCATTTTACATGAGAACCTAATATGTCCTAGTAGTCAGGACTCATTTTTTACTTCATAGTGATGTTCAGGGGGGTGTTGGAGAAATTTCTATTTTTGGCACACTAGTTTAGTGGGAGTAACACTAGTTCAGTGGGAGTTAACTAAGTAGTTCTATTTTAGGCTTTCTAATGTTATACCATCACTATTATGCATGGATTCCTAATTATAGGATGTCATTTCCTATATGAGTGAAGATCACTCACTCATTGATTAGATCATACATTGATTCTCATTCTTTTTTTTGTATCTCTCTTCCTTTTCTTGATAAGCTTTGTTTGTGTATGCTTTAGCTAGGTCTCCTATGCAGGCTTCCATGAAACATTGACAAGGAGTGCATCAACATTAGACACCAGCCAGATAGACTTTTGGGCATCGAGATATGCCTAGAGGACCTATGTTCTAGACAACGCGACGACAGACTCCTCAGCAGAGGACTCCTTACAAAAAACCACAACAACAACAACAAAAATGTCATCCGCTGCAGCAACAACAAAATTTTAGGCATGTTTAGCAGAACAGACCAGGATCACAAACTACTATGTGAGCAACTTCTACTATGGGGACCGAGAGCACTGGACCGAAGACTGAGTGATGAACATGTGGGAGCCACATTACTAGTGATATTGTCTGATTAAGAAGGTCAAGGACGTTAGATCATCAAGACCCACTACAGTTGGAGATTTGGATAAGGCCCAAAGGATACATGTAGCGATGAACAACTGTCAGGTCGAGCACTAGTCCACTGTGCTCGAGACGTCAGGTACGATCGTCGATCAAAATTTTAGTATTTTGATAGATCCGGGTGCCACAGAGAGATTTATTTCGAGTGAAACACTAAAGAGAATTAAGGTAAAGGTAGTCGAGCAGGACGAGTTTAGACACGTAAAAATGGAATCTGGTGCCAAATATAAAATTGGAGGAAAGGTTGCGGACTAAAGCATTAACTTGGGATATTTTGTAACAAAGGATAACCTATACATCATGATCTTAGGATCTTATGACATAGTGATAGGTATGGACTAGTTGGAATCACATGATGCGATACTTAATTGTAAGACAAAATGGTTAAGTTTGATGGATGATTTTGGACATAGTAGAGTGATTGTAGGAAGAAACCAGGGAGTGTCCTTGAGGTTTATTTCTTCCCTACAGCTACAAAAGACTATGCACAAGGGATGCAAGTTATATTCTATCTTATTGCTAAATGAAAAGGGTGAGGTGGAAGGATTAGAAAACCTTCCTGTAGTACAAGATTATGCCGATGTATTTCCTGAAGAATTACCAGGTTTTCCACCAGAAAGAGAGTTGGAGTTTACCATATATATGAAACCTGGAACATAACTGATTGCAAGAAATCCATACCAGATGTCGACATTGGAATTGTAGGAGTTGAAAATGAAATTGAAGGAGTTGTTGGAATTGAAACTTATACATCCAAGTGTGTCGCTGTGGGGTGCACTCGTTATTTTCGTTAGAAAGAAGGATGGATCGTGGAGGCTTTGTATTGACTACAGTCAATTGAACAAAGCTAAGATAAAGAACCAATATCCGTTACCAAGGATAGATGATTTGTTTGATTAGATGAAAGGAGAAACAATGTTTTCGAATATTGATTTGAGATCAAGATATCATCAATTACGGATTAAGGAGGAAGATATCCCTAAGACCACATTTAAGACGAGATTCAAAAACTATGAGTTTACAGTCTTACCATTCGGTTTAACGAACGCCTCGGGGGTATTCATGAGTTTGATGAATGGGGTGTTCCATGAATACTTGGAAAAGTTTATTCAAGTATTTATTGATGACACACTGATTTATTCTCGGATGAAAGAAGATCATGATGAACACTTGAGATTGGTTTTACAGTGGCTAAGAGAAAACAAGTTGTATGGGAAGATATCAAAATGTTCTTTTTACCAATCAAAGATTCATTATTTGGGACATATCAAATCTGGAGAAGATATCATTGTGGATCCAGTGAAAGTAAAGTCTATAATGGAATGGCCAACATCGAATAGCGTACAAGAAATACGTAGCTTTATGGGTTTAACAGGATATTACCAACGATTTGTTGAAGGTTTTTCGAAGATAGCAAATCCAGTCACGAAATTGCAGAAGAAAAACAAGAAGTTTGTATGGACTGAGAAATGCATGGAAGCATTTCAAAATCTTAAGGAGTTGTTGACATGACGATTTTGGACTAGTTTCCAAGAGGCATTGGGAACACAATTGAATCTTAGTACAACATATCACCTTGAAACAAACGAACAAATGGAAAGAACAAACCAAATCTTAGAGGATATGCTTCAGATGTATGTGATGGATCAACAAAAGAGTTGGGAGGAATTTTTTCCATTGGTAGAGTTTGCATACAACAAAAGTTTATAGAGTAAGATTAAATGGCATTGTTTGAGTTTCTTTACGAGTGACCGTGTCGGATGCCGTTGATTTGGGATCAACTTGAGGATAGGGTACTGGTGGGAGTAGAAGTGATCCAAGAAATGGAAGAACAAATGAAATTGATAAGACAAAGGATTAAATAAGCACAGGATCGGGAGAAGAGTTATGCTGATGCGCATCGTGTTGACCGCAATTATGAATTTCGTGACAAAGTATTCTTGCAAGTAAAACCGCACAAGAGTTCGATAAAGTTTGGGAAGGGTGATAAACTTTCTCCTAGGTTTGTGGGACATTTTGAAGTAGTGGGAAAGAAAGGACCCATGGCTTATCGACTAGCCTTTTCTGATTCTTTGAGGTGTATGCACGATGTATTTCATGTATCTGTTTTACAACATTATATTAGTGATTTGTCACATGTTATTGACATGATTTCATTGCAAGTGTTGAATAAGGGTTCTCTCATGGAGGGGCCAATCCGCATTCTGGACCATCGCATTCGACATATACAACATCAAATAGTTGATCAGGTCAAGGTCTAGTGGGACAACTATAGTCCACACTTGACTACCTAGGAGGACACATATGAGATGCGTCAATAGTTTCCTTACTTGTTTGATAGATTATATATATAGATCTATGTTAGATACATTTATTTACTTGCATTTATATACTATACAAACTTCAGGATGAATTTTTAAAAAAGAGGGGGTAGGAATTAGAAGGCACAATATTTGATATCAAATTCAGACAAGAAATAAATGTTGTGCAAGTGAAAGAATATATTGAAAAGTGGTTAAAACAAGCCCTAATCGAAATAACCAAAGAAGATCAGTTAGAGGTTGTTGGTATTGGTCATGCAACTGCAGCGAGAGATGATACAAGAGGGACGTCTACAAGAAAATGAGGGAGGAGAGATTCCATCATAGTGAGTAACATCGATAACATTATTCCCAAATCATTTATCTTCCTGTACATAAAGTCATCCAGTATGTAACATATCGTTCTACTCAGCACATTGTTATTGAATTATTCTTTTAGGACACTTGTGTGCAAGTGATCCGATTATGGTAAATTATGATTTCGTTTCGATTATGGGTTATATATGATGATGATTATGTATTGTGGCTTATTTTTATTTTGATATATATGTATTGGCATAGGCTATTGACGAGTTTTTTTGAGTGTGCAGAACACATGACAGGTTATAGATGATGATGACATCAATGGACTTCCTTGGACTCTTGATTGATTCAAGGAGTGGATTACATTTTGTTTGAGTATTTCATTTTATACACATGTGACATATGATTGATTACAGTATGATTTATGTATATGGATTATTGACAATATTTTTGTCAGTGAATGCAAGCTTGACAATGCTTGATAATCCGAATCACATAAGGAGTAAAGGAGATATGCACATAAACTAGACATTTATGGGAGAGGTGTGGCAGCGTCCCTGCCACAACCTACTAGCACTCCTGTTGTGACATGAACTGTAGGTTAACGATTACCTAGTTCGAGAGGTCCACGATGTCATGAGGGCGGACTGAGACAATCGCTCACGAAGAATTCTAAGGGGTGTGCAATAAGGAATAGTCCTTATTTCTTAGAAGCTTTTAATTTCTCACAAGGTCGACCGAGTGGAGTGTTGACTCCAAGGGTCGGACAAACTTCCAAAACCAGTCAAAGGCAAGTGGCACCCTTGGAGCATTGGAGTGTATCTTGAAGGGCACGTCGTGAAATTAAAATATAAGACAAATAAATCTAGGTGGCCTAGGAAACATTGAAATGGTTAGACCTTGTTAAAATAAAATAAAAATAATTAGTAGGTAAATTATAAACTGAGAAGCCTGACAAATGTCTAAACCTAAGTCTAAGTTTAATTAAGGGACTAATTAAAAATATTAAATAAATTAAAAGAATTGAGATAAATCAAATTCTAGGAAAAAGTGAGTAAAATCTAAAGGTTGGGTAAAATGCACATGTGTGCATGAAATTAATAAATAATAAATTTTGAATAAAAATAAATAATAATATGAGAGAATAAGTGTACACATAGAATAATATCTAGAGAAAGATACCTTTAAGTCTAACTAAAAGAAGACTCTTAATCCAAATCTAACTAGAAGAAGACTCTTAATCCAACTCTAACTAAGATCTAGTTAGGAGACACACATTAAATGAAAATTTGGAGAACAAAGAGAAAAAATAGGAACACATTGGGGAATGTGAGAGAAATTGGATTTTTAAATAAAATAAAAAGGGTAATTACTTGTGCAACTTGGGGAGAGTTGACAAGCCCATGGGTGAATAATTCTAATTAAATTAATTAAAAAGATAATTAATTGTGCATGAGGACATGTGTCATTGAGTTTTTTCCTATAAAACAAATGTGGTAGAAGGGAAAAAGATCTCACTTTTTCATAGTATTGTTATGCTGTCAAAATTGGGTTTGACTGTGTTTTACTTGTGAGAGTTGGGATTCGAGCTTGAGAAAGAGTGGACGCTCTTCCTTGCGAGGGAAGCTTGAGAGCTATTGTATTTCTGGTTTCTTGTGTGAGGCCCCTTTGTGGCTCGAGGGGCTAAGGGGAAATAAGAGTACTCCTAGCATTGGATGGGAGGTACCGGTGAAGTCTCGATGATTAGAAAGCGAGAGTAAAGAAGAAGCACAAGCTCAAGTTGAAGGACATCCTCCATTCGCCATCATCGTCAGTTCCGGTATTTTATTCCTGAAATATTGTATTGTAAAAGAAACAGATTTTGTATAATAGAATTGTTTAAAATCAATGTAGAATAGTTTTTTAAGTTCTGGAATAATATTTATAAGCTCGCGGAAGAACTATTGTGTAATCTAGAAATTGAAGTTCTTGGTTAGCTACCAATGTATTTTACAAAACAGGAATTAAGGAATTACTTAATCGCTTCCAATTATTTTACAACTCCTTAAATTAGAAATTTATAGTCGCTTTCATGTAATATGCAAATCTTGAATCGAATTTTCGTGATGGTCGCTACTTAATTTGGTTGCAGCCATGGAATTAAATTGTTATAATGCTACAGTTTATTTTACAACCCCTGAATTAAATATTTGTTGGGCACTATCAAGTTATATTGCAATCGAATATTTAGAATTTGTATTCTGCTGTCAAACAAATTTGCATTCTGAAACACTGAAATGGTTCAGATCGCTATAAAATTTAAATTACAGATACAGAATTAGAAAACTCACATGGTCTCTGTACATTGAAATTCTAATTTAGAATTTCGAATGGCCTGTGTATAATCTATTTACATTTCAAAATAGAAATTTTGTATGATCTTTTTAAACCTATTTGTACTCTGAAGTATTGAATCCATATAGTCTTTTTAGAAACGTAATTGCTCTTCAAACTAGAAATTCGTAGGGTTTGTAAATTATAGAATTTACATGAATCGCTGCTATATCATTTTCCAGTTTCAGATTTTAGAATTTGTTGGATCCCTACATTATCTATTTGTATTCCTGGAGCTCACTGGAGTTTCCACCATGTCATGGTTAACTTGTGGTATTACTCTTCTTACTTATCGTTGCATAATGGGAATACTCATCGGCGGTTTGGAGTAACCATGAGATCCAGTTTGTTGTAACCCCACATCTTGAATGTCTCTGTTATCAGCAGAGTCATGATTGTTTGATTGTTGAGTTACCTTGTTAGCAAAATTACCTTGCACGACTGTCATTCTGAAACTACGTGCCATGTTGTCAAGATCTCCTGTCGCTGATGGGTGGGGTAGCTTAAATTTTAAATTCCCTATGCCCATGCTTGGATTCAGAATTTCATCCAGGTGGGATTTCAAAAATTAATGAACTCTGGTGGACTATCAGTACCAGCTTTTGGGCGTAAATATGGAACTAGAAGTGAAACTTAATTGCGCAGTCGCATGCTTAACTAATAGTCAATTGTATGGATAAATCCATTACTGGCACAAGGCTTTATATCGGTGTTGTGCTGAGAGAAAATGGTAGTCGTTACCCATTTCTTGCGACTTCTCGTTTCATACACGGTTACAAAAGTTTTTGTTTTTAAAGAATACATATTAATAATAATGATATTTACTTACCTTCCCTTAACCAATCTAAATTGGGATAATAAGGGATTAAGCTTAAATTTAATAATTTCAAGTTAAATATTGTGTTATATAAATATAAATTACATCTAAGGATAGATTGACTCTAGATATTGTTTTCACTGGAGCGTACAAATATATAGATCTGCTGTTACATGAGACTTATTTAACCACTTGAATACCATCCTTTTTGAATTTAAAATGACTATAAGCACTTGGGATAAGATGAGAGTTAAATTGAATGATTTACATTAGAGAGAAAATCTTATATCTTTTATTATATTTTGAGTGGGAAATGTTTTTAGGAGAATATTTTGTATGGTAGTATCTTAATATAGAGAGAATGGATGACAAGATTTACAATTTAAGTTTAAGAGTAAATTATAATAGTAATAAATTTTGATAATCTATACAACATAAATAATTAAATGCACTTATGTAGGTTTGGAAGATTTAGTTAAACATCGTGATGTCTAGAAAGTAGTTATTAATCAAGAACTGGATGATGAGTATCACGATTAATTGAATAGCGTAGAACATTTAGTACTATCGAGCTAGAGGACTTAATGAATAGAGTCTCTACTTCTTACTAAGTRGAAATTATTGGTTCTTTAAATAAAAGTTATTTATATTTCTTGCTCAATTACACTTGAGTAGTGCTTAAATGATTGGTTACCCTTACTTCATAAATAATTAAATGCACTTATGTAGGTTTGGAAGATTTAGTTAAACATCGTGATGTCTAGAAAGTAGTTATTAATCAAGAATTGGATGATGAGTATCACGATTAATTGAATAGCGTAGAACATTTAGTACTATCGAGCTAGAGGACTTAATGAATAGAGTCTCTACTTCTTACTAAGTGGAAATTATTGGTTCTTTAAATAAAAGTTATTTATATTTCTTGCTCAATTACACTTGAGTAGTGCTTAAATGATTGGTTACCCTTACTTCATAAATAATTAAATGCATTTATGTAGGTTTGGAAGATTTAGTTAAACATCGTGATGTCTAGAAAGTAGTTATTAATCAAGAACTGGATGATGAGTATCACGATTAATTGAATAGCGTAGAACATTTAGTACTATCGAGCTAGAGGACTTAATGAATAGAGTCTCTACTTCTTACTAAGTGGAAATTATTGGTTCTTTAAATAAAAGTTATTTATATTTCTTGCTCAATTACACTTGAGTAGTGCTTAAATGATTGGTAAAGCGTAATAAATTATTCTATGGTTCCTTGATGAAATTATGGTTAAGTATTGCGGTTGATTCTGGTCTTGAATTTTGAAATAGGTTTAGGGATGTGGGAATTATATACCTCCATGTTCCTTGGAAAAGTCGCCAGTCCTGAGACCTTAAATGGTCAAAATCAGTCGGATGAATTATGGACTTGAGCATTGATTATGTGTCTTGGAGGTCCTAACTTTGCAGGGTAGGTTGGGTGGGGTAGACATCTTTTGCTATCTTTATGTGATGTGATTTATCTATTAGTAACGATGATGTTGTATTGATTATTGTTGTGTAGTGATGTAGTTGAGAATAGAATGTGAAACATTGATGTATGTTATTTTCGCATGTCACTTGTTCTAACTGATGTTTCCAAAAAACAAAAAAATCACCACTCTTTTTACTTACCTACTTATATGTCGTAACGGAGGGGTTGTTACATATGGTATTAGAGCGGGTTCAACCCTACGACATTGGACCATTACACCTTCCATTGTGTTAAATAAATGATTAAATATGTATCACTAATTAATTTTGAAATTGTCCATGCAGGTAATCATCATTAGAGGACGCAGGGGAAGTAGACGACGTGGTGTTGGAGGAAGAGGTGTGACACCTCTGATAGTATCCACGCCAGAGGGGTCTAAACCCCAGGGAGATGAGCAAACTACTGAGCAGGAGCAAGTTGTTGTCGGAGATGTGGTTGGTATGATGAGATCCTTCCACAGGATTTCAGAGGCACCGATCAACCGCCTAGATCGAGATGAGGGTAGAGCGTTTGTACCCAATGAGGGTTCACAACGCACACCAGATGGTGGTAGTAGTATACACAGAGAACTCAAGAAGGTGAAGTTTCCTAAGTTTTGTGGTTCCACGGACGACTTAGCCGCTGAGGCATGGTTGGAGAACATGGTGATGTGATTCACACTTCGTGATTACACCTCCAACATGAAGGTCCGCATGGCGGTCTTCCAACTAAAAGGGAGTGATCTACTTTGGTGGAAGACACTCCTACCTCAAATAAACATGTCCATTGAATACGTGTCATGGGAATTGTTCGAGGAATGATTCTGGGAGAGGTACTTGTCGGACGAATTCATTGAGCATTAGCCTAATGAGTTCAACGCCTTACGACAGGGTAGTCGTATGGTGCCATAGTACAAGGCTAGGTTCATGGAGCTAATTAGGTATGCTCTGCATTTGAACAAGGAGAATTTAAAGGTCAACAAGTTTGTGTTCATTCTTAACTTCAACATTCGTGCAAAGGTGAGGATCCTAATGCCTGAGACATTGCACGATGCAGTTCAAAAGGCTCTCATAGTTGAGGAAGAGATAAACAGTGGGGGTCAGGGAAAGATTTCTTCTAGACCGACTGGAAAAATGACATCAGGAGTGTTGGAGAAATTTCTATTTTCGACACACTAGTTCAGTGGGAGTTAACTGACTAGTTCTATTTTAGACTTTCTAATTTTATACTATCACTATTATGCATGCATTCCTAATTATAGGATGTCATTGCCTATATCAATGAAGATCACTCACTCATTGATTAGATCATAATATGCATTGATTCTCATTCTTCATGTTGTATCTCTCTTCCTTTTCTTGATAAGCTTTGTTTGTGTATGCTTTAGCTAGGTCTCTTGTGCAGGTTTCCATGAAAAAATAACATGGTATCAGAGCTGAGCTGCTTGAAGAAACCCAGACAAGCTAGAGAAGAGAAAAATAGGATTTGAGTGAACTGGGTTTCCACAATCATCGCGGCCTATCCCTATCGAAAAGTGAGACAATTGGAATCGTCATAGACTATCCCTATCGAAGGGTACGACATTTTCACTCAGTTGAACTGTGTCCTTCACTAGGGTGCGATGATTCATCATCATCAGACTTTATCCTTCTCTAGGGTGTGATGATTCAACAGCCCTCCAGAAAATTGGGTTTCTGTTGTAAAACAACCATATTGTGAAATCCACGATCTGGGTCAGGCTGAAATTTTGACCAGAGACGTATAACATAGGGATGCTTATGCTCACCAAAAATATCTAAAACCCACATCATATTTTAGGATATAGATTTGTTTTTATCATATCTATAACTGACATAGAACCGTTTGTCATATCTCAGAATCCACGATCTGGGTTTTCAGGATCTTTTCAGAATCAATAACAGGATGGAGGCGATGCAACTTCTTCAATCAAGTCTGGTGATAATAATCACATTGTACAACTATTTTGAATGGAAACCGAAAGCCACATTCCAAATCAAAATAAAAGGACTGTATAATTTGGCGATGGCGACAAAAACAAAACCTACATCAACGCTTGAGAAGACCAGATGGGAAAACCATAAGGATGAATCCACATGATTACTTATTGAGTTAATATCCACTGATCTATGGTTTCATTTTTACACATGCAATAATCCAAATGAGATCTGGACCACCTTGGAAGGACTCTTTGGAAACCAGGATGAGATGTGAGGTCATATGCTTGAGATAGAGTTGAATACCTTAGACCCTAAAAGTTTTGATAATATACAAGATTTATTTACCAAATTTAAATCTTTTATTTTGAGCTTGGGTGAATGACAAGTCTACACAAGAGAAATAACTTATTCTAACAATATTGGCCAAGCTAGGACTAGAATATGATGTATATGTCTCCAATTTCCATTGTGGCAGATGTTTTTTTGGAACAAATTGAAAAATGCCTACGATGGCTCAGTTCATTGAGTCTCTCACACAAGAGAAGACAAAACTCATACATATGGGCCTCATCACAGATCCCAAAGCACATGCACTCACCAGTCATGATGGAAAAGGATCATCCAAACAGAATGGGAAGGAGAAACGAAACGAGAAGGAGGGATATTCCAAACCCTTTAATGATTCTTCAAGTTCCAAAGACTCTTCAGATTCCAAGAAGAAGAGGAAGGGAAAGCAGTGCACTTACTGCAATAAAACAAATCATGAAGAATCCACATGCATGAAGAAACAAATTGATCTTATGGCATGGGCACTTCAACATAACAACCTTGGAAACTTCATTCTAGAGGGAGTCATGAAGCATAAGGAAGAAGATCATGCTCCTAAGAAAGGTAATCATCATGCCCTGGTTGCAATTAATTCCTCATCTGATTCATGGATTATAGATTTTGGTGCATCCCATCATATGACAATGAAAGAGAAAGTTTTCTCTTATTTGATTCCATGCTCAAGACCCCCTATTCTCATGGGGGATGATACTCCAGTAGAAGTAGCAGGAGAAGGGAGAGTGGAAATCCACAATGGAAGTTTTGAGAATGTTTTACATGTTCCAAATATTTCTATGAATCTGCTCTCAATTTATCAGATCATTCAGAAAGGTAAAAAGGTTGAATTTACATTCGATTCAGTTTCATTAATTGACATGCATGACAATTCCATGCAATTGGTGAGGTGGATCAGAAGTCAAGGTTGTATAAATTCACTAAGTTTTCCGATGATGACTCCTCTTTTCTACTTACACATAAGGAGAGTACTTTGCATGCACCTCCAGTGAAACATGCATATACTCTTGTGCTTCCATTAGTTTAAGACATCAGAGATGATTCCATACACTCAGATTATGTACATGGAAATAAGCAGGTAGTACAACCATATAAGAATCCAACGCTGAAGCTTCAACAAATGCCCAAGGAGGCACATGTCACACTTCAAGAGACAGGTATCCTTGCAGGGAATCCATTGGATTCGAGGAGGACTCGATCTCAGCATGAGGAGCCTTCTCATGTACTTTCAACTTCAGAACTTGTGATGCACATGCATTGCTATATGATTCAATCTTCTAATCCGCAACTCTATAGTGAGGATATGGGCAATCTATTATGGAAATCAGCCATGCAAAAGGAGTATGAATCAATCCTAAAAAATCATACTTCACATCTGGTTCCACTTCCACCAAAAATGAATATTTTCAGGTGTAGATGGGTCCACAAGATCAAGAGGTACAAGGCTAGACAGGTTGCCAAAGGACTTCATCATATCCATAAAGATTTCTACATCTTCATGAAGACTTTCAGTGAGCAAAATTTTTAGACTTTGCGAGATCGTCTTGCAATGAAGAACATAGTTGCCTAGTAGTTTCCTTTTCTTCTTTTGATGCATTGTCTTTTGAGGGGGGGGTTTGTTCCCACATGGTTTTCCCTCTTTCCTCATTTTTATTCAGTGTTCATTAGTTTCATTTTACATGAGTACCTAATATGGCCTAGTAGCCAAGACTCATTTTTTACTCCATAGTGATGTTCAGGGGGGGTGTTGGAGAAATTTCTATTTTTGGCACACTAGTCCAGTGGGAGTAACTCTAGTTCAGTGGGAGTTAACTGACTAGTTCTATTTTAGACTTTCTAATTTTATACGATCACTATTATGAATGCATTCCTAATTATAGGATGTCATTTCCTATATGAGTGAAGATCACTCACTCATTGATTAGATCATAATATACATTGATTCTCATTCTTCATGTTGCATCTCTCTTCCTTTTCTTGATAAAATTTGTTTGTGTATGCTTTAGCTAGGTCTCATGTGCAGGTTTCCATGAAACACTAAAAAGGAGTGCATCATCATTAGATACTAGCCAGATAGACTTCTGGGCATCGAGATATGCCTAGAGGACCTATGTTCTCGACAACGTGATGACAAACTCCTCAATAGAGGAATCCTTACACGACACCACAACAACATCAACAATGTCATCCATTGCAGCAGCAACAAAATTTTAGGCATGTTCAACAAAACAAACTAGGATCATAGACTACTATATGAGAAACTTCTACTATGGGTACTAGGAGCACTATACCGAAGACTAGGTGATGAACATGTGGGGAGACACATTACCAACGATATTTTCTAATTAAGAAGGCCAAGGAAGTTGGATCATCAAGGCCCACTATAGTTGGAGATTTGGGAAAGGCTCACATGATACATGCAGTGATGAACAACTGTTAGGCCGAGCACCAGTCCATTGTGCTCGAGATGTCAGGTACGATCTTCGATCAAAATTTTAGTTCTTTGATAGATCCAGGTGCCATAGAGAGATTTATTTCGAGTGCAGTGCTAAAGATAATTAAGGTAAAGGCAGTCGAGCAGGACAAGTTCAGATACATAGAAATGGTATCTGGTGCCAAACAAAAAGTTGGAGGAAAGGTTGCAGACTGTAGCATTGACTTGGGATATTTTTTAACAAAGGATAACCTATACATCACGATCTTAGGATCTTATGACATAGTGATATGCATGGACTGGTTGGAATCACATGATGTGATACTTAACTGTAAGACAAAATGGTTAAGTTTGACGGATGATTTGGGACAAAGTAGAGTGATTGTAGGAAGAAACTAGGGAGTGTCCTTGAGGTTTATTTATTCCCTACAGTTACATAAAAGTATGCGTAAGGGATGCAAGTTATATTCTATCTTAGTGCTAAATGAAAAGGGTGAGGTGGAAGGATTATAAAACCTTCCTGTAGTACAAGAGTATGTCAATGTATTTCCTGAAGAATTACCAAGTTTCCCACCAGAAAGAGAGTTGGAGTTTACCATATATATGAAACCTGGAACATAACCGATTGCAAGAACTCCATACCAGATGTTGACATTGGAATTGTAGGAGTTGAAAATGTAATTGAAGGAGTTGTTGGACTTGCAACTTATACATCCAAGTGTGTCACTGTGGGGTGCTCTAGTTATTTTCGTGAGAAAGAAGGATGGATTGTGGAGGCTTTGTATTAACTACCATTAATTGAACAAATCTATGATCAAGAACCAATATTTGTTACCAAGGATAGACGATTTGTTTGATCAGATGAAAGGAAAAGCGGTGTTTTCGAAGATTGATTTGAGATCAGGATATCATCAATTACAGATTAAGGAGGAAAATATCCCTAAGACTGCATTTGAGATGAGATTAAGACACTATGAGTTTACAATCTTACTATTTGGTTTGACGAACGCCTCGGGGGTATTCATGAGTTTGATGAATGGTGTGTTCACGAATACTTGGACAAGTTTGTTCAAGTGTTTATTGATGACATACTGATTTATTCTCAGATGAAAGAAGAGCATAAGGAACACTTGAGATTGGTTTTCCAATGTCTAAGAGAAAACAAGTTATACGGGAAGATATCAAAATGCTCTTTTTACCAATCAAAGATTCATTATTTGGGACATATCAAATCTGGAGAAGGTATCACTGTGGATACAGTGAAAGTAAAGTCTATAATGGAATGTCCAGCATCAACTAACGTACAAGAAATACATAGCTTTATCGGTTTAGTAGGATATTACCAATGGTTCGTCGAAGGTTTTTCGAATATAGCAAATCCAATAACGAAATTGCATAGGAAAAACAAGAAGTTTGCATGGACTGAGAAATGCGCAGAAGAATTTCAAAATCTCAAGGGGTTGTTGACATGATGATTTTGGACTAGTTTCCAAGAGGCATTGGGAACACAATTGAATCTTAGTACAACATGTCACCTTGAAAAAAATGAACAAATGGAAATAACAAACCAGATCTTAGAGGATATGCTTCATATGTACATGATGGATCAACAAAAGCATTGGGAGGAATTTTTTCCATTGGTAGAGTTTGCATACAACAAAAGTTTCCAGAGTACGATTAAGATGGCACCGTTTGATTTTCTTTACGAGTGATTGTGTCAGATGGCATTGAGTTGGGATCAACTTGAGGATAGGGTCCTGGTGGGACCGAAAGTGATCCAAGAAATGGAAGAATAGATGAAATCGATAAGACAGAGGATTAAAGAAGCACAAGATCGACAAAAGAGTTATGCTGATGTGCATCGTGTTGACCGCAATTATGAATTTCACGACAGAGTATTCTTATGAGTAAACTGCAAAAGAGTTCGATCAAGTTTGGGAAGGGTGATAAAATTTCTCCTAGGTTTGTGGGACATTTTGAGGTAGTGGAAAAGAAAGGACCCATGGCTTATCAACTAGCCTTGCCTGATTCTTTGAGGTGTATGCATGATGTATTTCATGTACCTGTTTTAAGACATTATATTAGTGACCTGTCACATGTTATTGACATGATTTCATTGCAAGTATCGAACAAGGGTTCTCTCATGGCGGAGCCAATCTGCATTCTGGACCATCATATTCGACATCTACAACATCGAATAGTTGATCGGGTCAAGGTCCAGTGGGACAACTATAATCCACACTTGGATACCTGGGAGGACACATATGAGATGCGTCAATAGTTTCCTTACTTTTTTGATAGATTATATATATAGATCTATGTCATATACATTTATTTACTTGCATTTATATACTATACAAACTTCAGGACGAATTTAAAAAAAATATGGGGCGTATGTAACATCTCGTTCTACTAAGCACATTGTTATTGACTTATTCTTTTAGGACACTTGTGTGCAAGTGATCCGATTATGGTAAATTATGATTTTGTTTTGATTATAGGATATATATGATGATGATGAAGTATTGTGACTTATTGTTATTTTGATGTATATGTATTGGCAGAGGCTAAAGATGAGTTTTTCTGAGTGTACAGGACACATGACAGGTTATGGATGGTGATGACATCAATGGACTTCCTTGGAATCCGAATTGAGTTAGTGAGTGGATTGTATTTTGTTTGAGTATTTCATTTTACACACATGTGACATATGATTGATTACAATATGAAGTATGTATATGGATTATTGACAATGTTTTTGTTCGTGAATGTGTTATAGGGAAATCCCCTTGCGGACAAGTGAATCCCCTCTTGGACCCTAAACTCCTAAGACCAAGACAGAAAGGTGCTAATTGTGGTCACTGACATCCCTTTAAGACTAGCTAAGCTAATCTGCAGAGAAAATGAAGAAGATATGAACCTTTTTACTATGTTTTTCCTCGCCCAGTCCAAGTTGAGCTCTGATCCCCAAGCTCTTCAATAGGTCCTGCAATTCAATCAAAGACAAAACATGCTTCCTATTCTAACATGATTAGCTTGAAACTAGATCTATCCATCAAAGACAAGTTCATTTAGGCATACACAACCTTCAAAGAAACAGGCCAAGAACACACACACACACACACACACACACACACACATATATATTAATGAAAACAAAAAAACGTTCTTACAACTGTAGATGCATATGGAATGGCCTCACCAAGCTCCCTTTGTCCAACCCCTTGCTCAAATGATCCACAAACAAAATGACTATGCTTCACTGATCATCTCCTTGATGAGATCATAAGTTTGATTCCTTCAATGTCTTCTCCTTCCTTATGAGATCATAAGTTAGGTGTTTCTCCATTTTTCCATCTATTTCACCATGAGAAAGCCTCCTTATATAAGGTTGGAAATACCTAACCACCTTAGAGATTCTTGGGATAGGTTGAGGATCCTTCTCCATCAATTGTGGATCTTCCCTAAGATCCAGTCTTGATGTCATATTTGAATACAACCAACTCCAGAGATGAGGGGGATTTTTCCCTGATTTTCCTTAAAAGCCAAAGATTTCCTCAAACAACTCAGTGCTCCCCCAGAATGGGGCACAAAGTGTTGCAACGCTCCCCCAAAGGAGGGCAAGGAGCGCTGGCATTTCCTGATAGTGGGTAGGGGAGCGTTGCCTAAAATTTCCTTAAAAAATCCTAGCACTCCCCCAGAAGGGTGTAAAGAGTGCTGAAACACTCCCCCAAAGAAGGTTAGGGAGCGCTAGCACTCCCTGACAGTGGGTAGGGGAGCGCTTGCCTTCAAAATTCATTTTTAAGTGGTTTTTTTCATGGCAAAAGATTTGTACTATTCATCATATGATTTATTCTTATTTAACCAGTCTCTGAGGGTGTCTTCAAGTGTTCCTTGTGATGTCGTTCGAGACACGACATAGGAAAGATGACTATATGATGTCTACAACACTTGCGACACTTGTGGCCAAGATGCGACACTTGTAATGACGACACGTGCGACACTATTGAAGTGAGTAATTTTGATGTGTAACAGATTGCACCCCAAAGTGTGAAGTTAGAAGACGGAAAATGATGACTGAAGTACTTTGTAAACTTTTTCGAGCAAGGGTATGGATGTAGAGAACCTGGAAGAAATTGCACACAACCATCAAACAAATATTATGATATGTTTCAAACCCAAGGCAGACGTACCTATGCTTGGGTGATAAATACTTGCAAGGTATGGCCGCCATAAGATACACGAAAAATCCATAATTGTATTAACAAAAAGGTATAGCCACCAAAGATACAATGTGGATCTATACTTCCATGACATGAACTGATCGTAGCGACAAAAAATACGCAGTGGATCTACGAGATGACAAGACATATCCATGGACCAATACAAAGTGGATCTATGTGACACTATATGTGTCAATATTCAAGAGAAACTCCATCGCAACCTGGGTAAAGTACATATGAGAGTGATTACTCAACCCAGGGTCTTCTTACCGATCCTGATGCATTACGAGTCTAACCATGTGGATAGATTTACTGATGTTGAACATGGTAGAAACCGCTTGATTACTGGTCAATGAGGTAAACCATTAATACGTGCAAGGGAAATCACCATTGATATCAATGATTCCCAAGGTACCCTAGTACATTCCAGTGAATGTGAATAGATGAGATGAATTTGAACATCCGTGGAATCATCCGATTAGTGGTCAATGATGTAAACCCACTATCGGAAGTGAGAAGGCCTGCCATTGAAGCATGCATGTCCCAAGGTACTAACTGGTTTCTAAGTCTAATTCCTGGATAATGTGTTAAGGTCGACAGGAATAGACTTGTCGCAGGAGGGCCTTGATGTATCCCCCATCAACGAAACGAAATCGAAACAGATCTGTAAATTGGTAGATCAAATGAACATGGACTGACACAGGTATTGAAACATGATATTTGTGATGGTTGACTCTTGAGGTAGATACTTCCCTTGAACATTGAGGCACAACAATAGAAACATGACACGGACCAAAACATGATGATGCAATGGACACTGTGACTTTCGTCGGGTGACCCAAAGGAGTAAAAAAACTCAGAGGATTGGTTCAGTGTAGAGGTTCAACGTATTAAAATGTATGCAAAGAAAAAGTGTTGTGTTCAAGGGCGACTATAACAGTGACAAGTGATTTTTTCAAAAACTGTTTGGCTTGCTTCCTTCAAATTTCCCCCCCATCCAGATAGATGAGTACCTCTTTTTTATTTAACGATCTCGAGGATAATAACACAAGCTCGATATAACTCACCTTGGTAAGTCCATCTTCCTTTGTTTAACAAATTGGAATAAGTAAGGGTTCGGTCCCATATGGGCCCTTCAATGTATGATTTTTTTAACGAGTCCAAAGAAGGTAAACTCGGTGATAGTTTAGAGAGTCTGAAAAGAACTTAAAGGAAACTCATGGGTTGTCCTTTTTCATAATGTTAGTCTCACAAGGGAAAAAAAGAGATAAACTACCACTCGAAATACACCCTTTCAAACCTTTTAACGAGTGTGAAAAGAAGAAAGATCACTCAACAATATTTTCATGTTTAGAGATTCTGAAAATAGCTTAAAGACAACTCCAGGGGGTTCCTTTTTCATGTATCCATGCAAGTCCGAAAAAGAGATAAAAGTTTACTCAGTTGCATTCTCATGTATTTTCGAGCGTTATTAAGAACAAAGACTATGCTCGGTATTGGTTTCTTTTTTTACACAAGCTTGAAACAAAATTAAACTATGCTTGTAAATTCCCAACGTAAATTCCAAAGGTTGGGATACCCATGGATGGTTGGTAATCTTCCCCTAGCATATGAAAATCTAGCAGCTTAACTCTAGAATGATAATCAAAGGCTGGAGACATGCCCCCCTAAGCTTCAAATCATTCACCGACTTTGAGGTTGTCATCAATTTCTGTACTAGATGGAGAAAAATGATATAGGTGGATGAAATGAAGGTTCAAATACAAGACCTAATGAAAGAATCAACTTGACATCTACAAGATCAAGCAAAAGACTCGACTTGACGAGAGAGGTGATTGTTTCATTTTTTAATGAGCATGACACAGGAAAATAACTATTCTCAAGGCTCTGGGTTCAATCCCAAGATTTTTGTTTTATTTTTTAATGAGCTTGTGACATAGAGGAAAACTATGGTCAAGGCTTTTGTTTCATTTTTTAACGATCTTTCCATAGAGAAGTGAAAACTATGCTCGTGACCTCTATTTCATTTTTTAACGAGCTTGCCACAGAGAAGAGAAACTATGCTCGTGGACTCTTCTTGATCACGGCTTCCAAGAGGATAATGCTATGGAAGGAAACCATGTCAAGGGACAAAACTCGGTCATGGCTTCCAAGAGATCTTCACTGGAAGGAAGAACAATGATCTGGAAGGAACACATGTCGAGGGTCATGTCAGGGTTAAGGAGATCAGGCTCCAATAGCCCTAGTGAAGAGATCACCATGTCAACTACTAGATCTAAGTCATATTCATCAATAATAGAAGGCATGGGAGATAACGCCACATAATTGACCTGTGGTGGGGGAGAAACCATCTGCATATAAGAACTGTTTAGGGAGGTCATTGGGTTGGTAATCAAGTCAAGACCAACGCATGAAAGTAAACAATAGCCACAATTCTTCCATCGTGAGGGAAAACTATCAGATGAAAAAAAGTGGACACAATATCTTTCATGGCATAGACATAATCTCACCCAAGGAGTAAATCAAAATCCAAGGGGTCTTGGACTACCATAACAT
Organism: Picea mariana; assembly: GCA_032191745.1. Taxonomy (NCBI): domain Eukaryota; kingdom Viridiplantae; phylum Streptophyta; class Pinopsida; order Pinales; family Pinaceae; genus Picea; species Picea mariana. The sequence goes on from JASDQU010736834.1 coordinate 363,731, forward strand.
CAATAAAGACAGTTTTCCCTCCCAAAATTACGAGAAACTGAGGAAGGATCCATAAAGGGTGACTAGTTCTTCTATTAAAATGGAACAGAGTCTGGGTAACCGACACAATATGAGGATAACCCAAATCTCTCTAAGCAATAGAAGAAAAAATACTAACGGAAAAACCTTCATCTATCAACGCATGAGGAACGTCCCGACCACAAACCTGTACTGTAATATTGAAAGGAATGTGAGAGGGAAGACGAGGTCCAGTCAACACACCTCAATAAAAAAGGATGGCCTAATTACTTGGAGCAGGTTTCGCGGGAGAAGGAGGAATGCTCCACAGGACGGTAGATTCTGTATCAACGAGAAAAACATGGGCATAATCGGGTTTACTCTCTAGTGGAAGAGTAGGATCGATTGATAACGACATCAAATCAACCACTTGGGTTTCATTCTCCAAGGGGAGAATGGGGTCGACAGGTGGAAACATATTGACGGCTTGGGTTGCACTCTCTAACATGAGAGCGGGATTGACTGAAGATGGGATCAGATCAACTGTTACACCTCAAAATCACTCAACTAGATAAGTGTCGCATATGCCTCTCACTTGTCGCAAGTGTCACAAATGTTGTTGAATCATGCTATCACAATGACGACACTAAAGAGGCACTTGAAACATCTTATGTACTTGGTTTGAAGGAAGAAACTGGTTCACTGGAGTCAAACATCTCTTAACACCTGAAAGGGCTTCTTAGTCAAAAGTTTGGAAGGGGAATGCTCCCTTAAAACTGCCTGAGAAGTGATGGCGCCCCTCTACCATGCCTCAGAAGTGTTGTAGCGCTTCTCCACCCCTTTGTAGAAGCGCTGCTCAGATTTGGAGCACTGGCGCTTCCCTTGATCTTCTCTGGAGCGTTCTAGCGCTCTGATGCCCCTTCTAAGGGAGCGCTCTCCATTCTGGGTAAATTGTTAGCCCGGTGAGAAGAATAAGGGGAGAATAATTCGAGTTTAGGAGGCGGTTGAGCTCGAATTCTTGGTCCTATCAAAAAATATTTGATCCAAGGAGAAGGTTCCCAACTGGTTCTAAACATAACTCAAGAGGTTAGGCCCCTCCCAACCTATATAAGCAAGCTTTATGGTGGTGAAGAGGGGGGAAGAAGTGAATGCATGAAACTTATGATCTTGGAGGAAACTTACAGTCAGCCAAAGGAGAGTGATCAGTGAAGCTGCTGTTATCCAAGTTGTGTATCTTTCAGGCAAGGGTTAGACGAAGAGGACTTGACGAAGCTGTCACATTCGCATCTAGGATTGTAAGTACTGCTGTCGTTATTCTCATTACTATGACAAGCTTGGCCTGTTTCTTTCTAGTTTGTGTCTAATGTTGCATGAACTTATCATCCATTGATAGATCTATTTTCAAGCTAATGTCAATAGAGTAGAAAGTGGTCGCATCTTGTTTTGTCCATAGACCTCAGCGAGGAGCAAAAGGATTGGAGCGCAACTCAGAGCATGCAGGGACAAATGTCGATTAAAAGGTACTTCTATTATCCTTCCTTCTCATGCATTAGGCTTAGATAGATTTGAAAGGAAGTCAGTGTCCACGTNAGAAACTGGCGACTCCACTGGGGAGATAGCCTTGAATCGAAACCCTTTGTTTGGATTTTTCTCCTCATTGACCTTGTTCTGTCCCTTGATTGTTTCAGACCTAGTTTATCCTTCTTTGATTAGTTTCATGAGCTGATTGGCTCCTTGTCTTGTCACATTCAGCATATTTGTCAAACTCAGATCTCGATTTTTGAAATTTTTTGACATTTCTGGGACTTTCAGACCCTGGCGCCCCTGACCTAGTGTTATCAGAGTGCCAGCGCTTTTTGTAGCCCTACACAGAGCGCTATAATGCTATTTTCCCTTGGCAACAGAGCGCCATCCTCCTTTTGGCTCAAAAACCCTTCACAATTGCATTTTTTAGGGTTTGCCTCTGTGGCTCTTGTGCTGAGTGATCTAGTGAGTCAATGTTTCTTCCTGTTTAGCCTTGACATCAGTCTTGTTGAAGAACAAATTTTTTTTGATTGGATCTTGTAGCCTTCTTCACCTATTCCCATTGAGTTTTCCTGTTGAGTAAAGCTTGAAATCTATGCATTGCTTTTCTTTTCTCTTCAGTTGAGTAAAACCCTGGTGAAGATCATCAAAATCCTACAGGCCCCTTTATCTTGATTTCGGTCAAATCATTGTTCTTCAGCTCCTGTTTTTGGGTGTGAAGTTTGTCTTTTTCTTTGATTGTTTCTTTTCTTTCGTTTTTTCGTTTTGATTGCTATGAAGGGTGTATATTTTGTGTGTTTTTTTCTTATGCTAGTTTGGTTCTCATTCATACCAAGAAGATAATTAGCAAAGATAAGCATTGTGATTGTATTAATCATCATCCATACACAAACAATAAAGATATCTTAGTGATTGATTGAGCATATTAGAAGGCATTTTAAAAGTTTTACATTAGGATTTGATTGAGAAAAGAATTGTTTGGAAACATTCCGTAGTTGTGCTTGTTAGTGAAAGAACTCTCTCTCTCCCTTAGCTAGATGTTCATTGAAAGGAAATGACTGCTTATCATGCTTGATGCACTCTTTGGTTCAGAGTCTTAATTCCATTTGTTTCACTTCCATGCACCCCTTTGAGTAAAGAACAACCACTAAAATCAACGCTAATTAAAATTTATCTAGAACTTTTTCTTTGCTAGAATTCTCCACCAACAGTAGAATAGGTGTAGTACTTTGGATTAGGCTATGAGCATAACTCTCCAAAGTTGTCAAAACAAACAATAGCATCCTGAGTTAGGGAGAGAAAATCCAATTGTCGTATAAGTCTGCCTGGGACCCCCCTCTC
>JASDQU010736834.1:368689-379053 GCA_032191745.1 Picea mariana
TGCTCGATCGTTTGGTCAGGGAGACTTTGTCTAGAAACCGATTGACCATCAAATTCATGGTGTGCACCCATTGAGGGCAGTCTCTTTCATAGTGGTTTTCCTGATGATACGTAAAGAAAGAATCAGATGCCACATTCCCTAGATCGATATTTAAGTTGGCTGGGGGAGGTTCAATGACCTTGAATGGTGGGTTCCTTTTAAAGAAAGGCTTGTAGGGCCTCTAGCCTTGGTTTCCTTCCCCTGCGTTTCTCTTCATGTCTATAATCTCATTTGATAGTTTCTTAACCATGGGTTGTAGATCTTCTATGTCTCCATTACCTTTGTCGGGAGTCTATTCTTCTTGTTTCCCCAACGGTCTAGTCAAAAGGAGTCCTTTCCTGGGGGGAGGTTGAGCTTCTTTCTTAACTAATGAAACCTGGCCTTATTTACACCCTTTCATCTGGTATTCTATCATTTTGGCTTCTTCAAAATTCTCAGTTAGGGTTCATTTAGCAACCCTTTTTACCAACATGGAAATGGAAGTTGGGAGAGCATAAGTATAAAATTCGATTTGCAATTCCTGAGTTGGATTAGCTTCGGGCTGGAACTTGTTCAAGATATTCGTGAATATTTGATTGAAGTCTTTGACCCTTTCTTTCGAACTCATGGTGGCGGTGAACAACTTGACCATTAGAGATCCCGTATTAGTTTCTTCGGAAAATTTGTCTAGAAAATTTTTCTAGAACTTCGTCCAGCTAGTTATAGATCCTATCGGTAGGTTGAAGTACCACGTGGAAGCTGATTTTTCAAATGTATAGGGGAAAAGTCTGCATACTACATCTTCATGTTGGATGTTCATAAGTCTAATTGCTAGTATAAATTTTTTGATATGATCTTCAGGCAATCCAGAGGTTTCAGGATCGAACTTAGGAAGCAACTTCTCTGGATGACGAGGAAGGTTATGAACTGGTCCTGGGAGGGCCAAAGCGTGTTTGGATAACTAGGGTTTATTTTTCAGAGGTGGGTTCCCCCTTTCATCATTATGGTCCTTGTTTCCTTCCATATCTTCAGAGTCTGAGTTAAACTCTTCCTCTTCCGAAAAATTGTCTGGTTCAGAAACATCGTCGACTGGTGTTTCGGGTATCAAATCAAGAGGTTCTTGGATTTTGGTGATTGTGGAATCTATTAAGTCTTCTACGGAGTGTACGAAAACCTTGTCAGGAGTACTAACCACTGGTTTTCTTTGTTGTTTTCTTCGAGGGCGTATGGGAGATAAGGACAATGCATCGATTTGCTGAGCGTAGGCTCTTATGATTCTTCTAAATTGATTTACTTCCTCGTGAGGAAGAGAGTAAGGTATTTCAGGGTGAAAAGGTTCTTCCTTGGTCTGGGGTGATTTACTCATTCTAGAAGTACTCAATGTATGTGGGTTTTCTTGGGAATGACTAGACACGCATGTGGGTTGTTTTGAATCTATAGGCTGTTTGAAATACTCTGTAGAATATATATGCAACCATTCATTCTCAGGCCCTCCTTCTAGCACCAATTCTGTTGATGGGTCCTAAATTCCTTGACTCAACAGTAGGAACCAAACCTGCCATCAAGGCTTAATTAGAATCTGTATCATTTAATAGTGGAATTGTTCTCCAGATCTTGCGATCTGGCCAAATTATCGATGGGCTTTACGTTTTCTTGTGAAGGCTCTTCCTTCAGTTAGGACTATTCTCTTCTATATTTCCTCTTGGGTGTGACCGGTATGAGAGGTGCAAGCTAGTATAAACCAAATTGACACAAACATGATTAATTTTTAAACTACTGGGGAAGAGGCTGAGCTTGGGAGAACTTGCTACTCAAGCATGCAGACGACAATTTTATACAGCAGGCCTAGTACTAATACATTAACCATGTGAGCATCCAATTACTGTTTGAGATACTAACTACCAGAAAGAAAACACATATGCAATGAGATAATGGCAAGCAAAATAATTCAACTACTAGAACCATTCATTATATAATAACACAATGATTCATCTTCATCATTAAAGCAAAGAACAACAAAACATTTCACCAGATAACTTGACAACAAAATTAATCACTCTTACTCATTACAACATCATTCATGAAACAAGATAGGAAATAATTATTCTCCACATCCAATCACACATGCATTTGATGAAAATAACTTATCTCAGGTCCAGAAGGACTTCTTAATTCGAAGGGCCTTCAAAATAATTCTTAACAACCAGAAAGAAAGAGTTCTTGCAACAACCATCATTCGCTAATACTGGAGGCTGGGCAGATTAAAGAGATTGGAAATGATTGTACCATATATTCTCTGCATCTCCTATTGGCTATGTTTCACACATCCTGGATCATATTCTTCATGTAGATATATTGCGTTAATTATTCAAAACATCCCGTTGTAATGTATGGGTATTCCTTAGCACGTTCCATCTCACTACTCCGCTCTGCTATAAATCTTAGATGTTTTGTGTGGGTTCTACGCATCGACTGAGTTTGTATACAAGTAGGGGTTGGTCTTGCAAGTCCAATTATATCAGACTCTGTGTCATGGCCCTTCATCCAGTCATGGACATCTAAGAACACACACACACTGTCGCTCCATGGGATCCCCTCAAAACACGAGATGGGGTGCGCGAGGCATTCAAAGCGCCAAGTCCGAACCCGAACATGCTTGGGACTCTTTCTTATTGTCATCGCGTGTCTCCAAGATTTCAAAAGGAGATCCTTAACTTTTATTTGAAATGATGTTAGTGCCTCAAGAAGAGGTCGAAGTGGAGAAACCTTCATCTGAAGGACACAGGTTGCAGGCCATGCCCTCTCAAAAGCCGACACCGCAGAGGAGGGGAAGGCCCAGAAAAAATAAGGAAGTAGGAGGAAGCCACATCTTGACTAAACTGAGTGCATACCTGGCCGCTGAGGAATTCATGATGCATGCTACATGGCTAGAACCTGTCAGGACTGCCAGTCGAGGAAGCGAGAGACAAATGGGAAGGACAGGGGTATCCAATTTTAGCGTTGAAAACCCCAATCAACAACTGGAGCAGGCACAACTTACCATAGTCAATCTTTATCAAGAAAATAGAGAATTGTAGAGACAAATGGCGGTGCTGAACCAGGAGGTATTGTTGGCATAGGGGTGGACCCAGGGTTCAACACTACAACAACGCACCAAAAAAACCCTAACTACCGACCCTTTTGGAAACACCTGTGAAGCAAATGAAGTCTCACTCGAGGTAGAGGCATGGGTGGTTGCAGAACTCCAATGTCTGCAACCTTAGATGGGACACAGATCTGTGACTATAACACCTTAACAGGGCACTTAACAGTTATAGTTCATCAATATCCAGTCTTAGTTTACAACGTAGTTAAACCCTAATTATAGAGCATCGTAGTATTCAACCGGATCTACTATATTCAAGCACTAAGCACATCCACATAGGCGAGATCTAGTATTCATCCATACTATTAAGAACATAGCATTAACATATCTATCTACCATTCATCTATATCAAATCACTAAGCAAGTTAACATATAAACACATCAGTACATTGCACAAAGCAGAGCAACACAACATGTATGTGGTTCACCCCCACCCTGGGGCTACGTCCACCAACTCTTCGTCTTCTTTACTAGATTCTTCAATCAGTTACATGCACGGAGCCACAAAACCTACTCCGTAGAGGACAGGAGATCTGCACACCTCGCTAGATCCTCCTTTCCCAGGCTAGGTTACAACACTATTCCTCTTCTCAATCTCTTACACTCACTTTCACTTAGCTCTGCAAGCCTCATACAATATGCACAAAAGAAATCTCCACTCAACACTTATCACTTTCGATCACATAGATCGAACTACTTCCTACACTGCTTAGCCTTCTATTTATACTTTACAAAATAGTCCTAAGCATGGGTAAACCCATGGGCTGACATCCCCATACCCATTACATAATACCAAATCCCAAAAAGGGCCCTAAAATGGGCTGAGATCTTGTGATCTCCACTTCGTCTTGTGCTTCACCTTCGACAGCCTGTCGAAGTCCCAAAAATAGGTCAAACATGGCCAAGGATCCTTAAAACTTGGTTAAGGACTAATAGGTCCCCAACACTCACCTGTGACTCATCCCGAGTAAATCTGATTTGGGTAGCTCATTTTCAAAAGCCTTGATCTTGGCTCAAGCTTCTTTGACTTATTGCTTTGCCATGACCTCTTGTTCAATGAACTCTTGCATGATTGCTTCATTGACAGGTCCCTCTAGGAACTATTCAGCTGCAGTGACGACTTGCTCCAGTTTTTCTCGTCAACCTTTGATCTCTGTGAACAGTTGGCAAGCCTCATCCTATATAGGTTGGAGCCTCTGATTCACTTCCATGACCTTTCTCTAAATGATATGGATCTGATGTTGGGCAGTGCGCTGCTCTTGGGATCGCTTCATCCTTTCAACAACTGATAGGGGTTTCAACTACGCTTGTATTGTTTATGCTTGATACTTCACCTCCTGGAGCTATGACTCCAGTGCCTTCAGTTCTGGATTCTCAGTGAGTTTCTCATACGTCTGGGCACTGTGATTACTTAGTTGTTTTCATTCCATGGCAAGGCTGTTTATTCTCTCAACTGCGCTTCGGGAAATTGCTTCTCTTTGATCCCTTACATCCTGCGGGGTGTTGGGCATTGTGCGGAGCTCTAAGTCTGCTATTCTTTACTGTAGCTGATGGAAAGCTTCTAGAAGCTACTCTAATTGATGTGTGACTCGGTCTTCTGCCTATGGCTCTAAGCCTATCACAGAGCAGAGTGATTTGTTGACTACTTCTTTCACTTCGAGTTTCTTTGCGAGCAACTGTTCTTTTTCTTGCCGAATCTGTGTTTTCTATCTTCCAATTTTTCCTGGAGAGAAACCTTCTCCTTCTCTGCAACTTGGTGTTGTTATACAAGCACTCCTTGCACTTGCTTCAAGACCTGGGTGGCTTGTTCTATTTCTTCTTGTGCACAATGAAGGTGAGCTTTGACTGCATCAGCTAGTTGATGGAGTTGGGCTGGCTCATCTCCCAACTCAGGTTCTTTCGATGGCAGGGGCATAGATGACACTGCGTGACTGGACTAAAGGGCCTATTGTACCCCTCAGAGTTCGACCTCGATATTGTCATACATGTCCTCCTGCTTGGCTTCTCGTTTCTCTAAGATTTCCTGTGGGGCGTCGTTTACAACCGCGATGATGAAGTCAAAATCATCGGTAGTGAGTACAGTCTGCATCTTGGTGAAGGTGGCTCTGGATTTCTTCCGGGAAGAGGGTTTTGTGGGAGAAACCTTCCTCTTCTTTAAGGGATCAGACTCATCTCTAGGTGGTGTTACTTCACCTTGATTTTTCTCATCTTCCTTGCCATTTATTTCTTCCACTTCGTCATCACCCCCTCGGCCAGGTGATATTGAGGCAGTCTTTTCTGAGGCGATAATTAAGATTTGGACCTCTTTGGTCTTCTTCCTTCTACTGGGTCCGGGTGTATCATGTTCTTTGTGCATGGTCTCTATGCTATTAGGGTCAGACATCTCTTCAGGGTCTCCTGGAATAAGGAGGTCTGCTGACCATTCCTTAGTGATCTCCTCAAGGTCCTCTTTTGTGAGCTTCTAGTACAACTGAAGCTCCTCCTTATGCTCATCTTCTTGTGCTGTAATGTAGAGTAAGTGTCGATCTGCATGGAACTTCATCAGGGGTCAGAACCTCTGTAGGGTGTTCAGAGTCATGCGAGGTTCAGCTTCGATGGCTCTATTTAGCTGGAGGTAAAATGTATGAAAAATTGCGTTCGACTACCACTGCTTCCCCATATCGCTTGAGTACTAGAGCGTGGTGAACTTCAAAGCAAGCGGCTCGAATGGATCGATGTCCAGGAAGGTCGCAACTTCTGACATTTCCCAAGAAACAAATGCGATGAGGATCAAGAGCCATCTAAAATGGAATTCATAGCCATGATCCTGTGCTTCACGATAGTCCAGTTCAAGCTGATTAACTAGGTACTTCACCCAGTTTATCTGTAGACCTTCCACACACTTTACTGCAAGGTCAATGGCAAAGCCTGTGACCTACGTGGGTCAGTTCTTCCTTACTAGCTTTCCTGCAATTAATTGGCATTCTAGGCACACTGCACCATTCTCGATGGAAGCTACTTTGTAGCCTGGCATCCCCTCCTAAACATCATTGTATGTATCCTTGATATTATGTGCTAGTGTGCGATATATGGCTTTTCTTGGATAGAAGTCCTGCGTATCAGGTCTTTGTATACTTAATCCTGTGATCCTATGGATCAATGCCAGATCGACTGTGATACGACAATCGATCCATAAGTAGCCGCCATGGTAACATGAAAGTAGTAGCTTGACATAGGCATTAACTTCTTGGTGTCTTCCAAAGTGTGGGATTTTCATTACATTCAACAGGGTGGACTGCACGAGGTTCATCATCCATGGTTGGGGGATTATCTTCGAATTCTTCCCCTTCATCTTGGTCAAGTATTTGTACGGGGTGAGCATGCTATGATTCTTGTGATATTCAAGGTTGAATTCGCTGAACTTCAACGTTGCAATATTGTCCTGCTGTTCTCTCACTGCGAGTATCCCCTTTGGGAGGTACGCAGTAACCATGGTGTACTCAAAATCTCTTGGCACACTGTCTTGACTCACTGCGCCGGCCAGAAGCGGAATGTAGTCGGGAAATATGGTCGGGATTAGCTTCACATTTTCTAGGTCATTGTTATTGGATAACTCTGTAAGTGCGGACACAAACCGATCTCCCTAGATCCACCTGGATCTAGAACAAAGCAAGACAGAATGATACTCTTTCCCTATATTTTAACTATTGAATATACTAGAAGATACGATCAAAGAACATACCTTATGATCGCTTCCTTTGGTCTTTGTTTCTCATGCTTCGCTCTAGTGCTCTTGTATAGTCAAGATCAAAACAATACAAACCAACCGAAGTGAAGAATATGCAATCTATTCAAAAGTCAATCTATGTATATGATCAAGGAGTTATACAATAAAGTAGATCTAACTTTATGGGAAAGAGACACATTACTGTATTATATTGATGGAAATTAAAGATTACAACCTATGCCTTGATGTTGCAAACTTCCTTTCAATGGCCCTTAGCTCTAACACACACACTTGCTCACTTGCATGAAGAAGATCAACCACCTTTGATAAACTTGCTCGAGTTCTCTAGCTGCTGTAGCTTCAGTCCTTCACACAGTCATTCACTAATTCTCCAATAAATCTCTTGCTTGTTTTCTTCTAACCTTTTCCATGAGAATCCTCCTCAATATATAGGAGAGAATGAATTAGTTACCTGGATAGGAATGATCCCAAAATATCAGGAAATCCAGTACTTAGATAACCATTCGAATGCCATCTCATCCTTCTAGAATATTCCCTTCTAGAAGCTTCAAGAATTCATATTTTTCCCTTGTTTAGAAAGAGTTCGCACCCTAGAAGTTAGACACAGTGTGAAATTCTCTCACCCTGGCTTAAAGCAGCATGTGAGAATCATGCATTCTCGCAGGCAAATGTATTAATAGCCTGCGAACCTTCCTCAAAACTGTCATTTCTGGAAAGAGATGAAGGTAACTTTTCTCAGGAGAAAGTTCTAGTGAAGAGCCTGAGTACCCCATCATCAATACATCATCAGGATGACCAAAATAATGGGTAACAGAATGCCCCCCAAAGTATGAGGTTGGAACTAGTGACAGCCGATAGACTTTGTAAGTTGCATGTGTGTGTCAAGAACCAGAAGCACATCTAATCGAAAACCTGCAAACACCCAAGCATCTGCAAAATATCATATATACCAATTCTGAGGTAGGCATTCCCATACTNTGAAGAAAGCACAATCTATTCAACAGTCAATCTATGTATATGATCAAGGAGTTATACAATAAAGTGGAACTAACTTTATGGGAAAGGGACAAATTACTGTATTATATTGATGGAAAGTAAAGATTACAACTTGAGCCTTGATGTTGCAAACTTCCTTTCAATGGCCCTTAGCTCTGACACACACACTTGCTCACTTGCATGAAGAAGATCAACCACCTTTGATAAACTTGTTGGAGTTCTCTAGCTGTTGTAGCTTCAGTCCTTCACACAGTCTTTCACTAATTCTCCTATAAATCTCTTGCTTGTTTTCTTCTAACCTTTTCCATGAGAATCCCCCTCAATATATAGGAGAGAATGAATTAGTTACTTGGATAAGAATGATCCCAAAATATCAGGAAATCCAGTACTTAGATAACCATTCGAATGCCATCTCATCCTTCTAGAAGATTCCCTTCTAGAAGCTTTGAGAATTCATCTTTTTCCCTTCTTTAGAAAGAGTTTGCACCCTAGTAGTTTGACACAGTGTGAACTTATCACACCCTAGCTTAAATTAGCCTACGAGAATCATGCATTCTCGCAGGCAAATGTATTAGCAGCCTGCGAACCTTCCTCAAAACTGTGATTTCTGGAAAGAGATGAAGGTAACTTTTCTCAGGAGAAAATTCTAATGAAGAGCTTGAGTGCACCATCATCAATACATCATCGTGACGACCAAAATTATGGGTAACAAGCGATGGCAAAGAACAACGATGGCAAGAACAATGAAATCACGAAGTAACGAAGCAGCGAAATTGTGAAGTGGTGAAATCGTGAGATGATTTGGGCCGTAGGATCTAGGGTATCTACGAAGGCTCAATAGCCATTAGATATGGTGAAGCAACAAGGCAGATAAGTCCAAAAGTCATCCAACTCTCCAAAGCTGTGAAGGAATCTTGACCGTCCATCGGGGATAGTCATGGACCGTTGATCAACAGGACGCGTGGAGAAATATCAGAGCACCACAAAGACTCCATTTCGGAGTCTCGCCTATCGTGACTTGGAGTGAAAAGAATATCCATATAAGGATCAGCTAGATGCGATATCATAAAAATATCAAGACCGTTAGATCACCAAGAACGAGGACTGTTGATCTGAGCTCCATCTCGGAGCTTCGCCTATCGCGACTTGGAGTGATGAGAACCTCCATCTTAGGAACAGTGATATGCGAAATCGCGAGTTAACCACAACCGTCAAATCAAGGTGTGATATAGACCATTGATCCGACTCCATTTCGAAGCTTCGCCTATCGTGACTTAGAGTGACAAGAACCCACATCTAAGGAATCGCGAGATGCAAGATAGTGAAAAGATCAGGACCGTCAGATCACCTAGAATGTGGACCGTCGATCTAAGCTCCATCTCGGAGTTTCACCTATCGCGACTTGGAGTGACGAGAGCCTCCTTCTAAGGAACAACGAGATGCAAGATCGCAAAAATATCTGGACCGTTGATTCATCGAGATCGTGGACCGTCGATCAGGGTCAATGAAGATCATGAGTTCGCAATGCCTTTTAGCGCAGACAGTGGTCACCGCCTATGGTCACATAGAGGAGGGAGCTAGCGCAGCCAAGCTCCTTTTCCGAGCTCGCAACATGAAGAGTCAATATGCCTCATCGCAAAATCTTCGAATTGCGAAAGTGAAAAATGCATAAATCACGACAATATCCTTCAGAGCTAATCCAACAGTGTAGATGAAACTGAAGGAGATCGTAGGGCTACTGTTACATGTCGTAGTGTAACTGCCAGAAACCACTGATGGTTTCTGCCAGAGGACTCGAAGACACTTTGGGGTGATTGACAGAGGAGATGAAGAGCCTCTAGGAATCTTCAAGAGGGATGAAGATGCTCACGGAGGTGATTGACAGTTGGATGAGCATTGTAGCTTGTAACTGGAACAAAGAAGGTGAGCTCACCTATCACAGAGAAGACGAAGAGTCTTAAATACCAAAGAAGCTAAAGAGTCACGATGATGATCAGACAGAGCACTCAAGTTGTGGAGGATATCGGTGTGGTATGAGTATGTAGAGGTATTGCGCGCATTGCATGCACAAGGTGCACAAAAGCTATAAATACATAGTACAAAGAAGAGATGTGGTTGTTGTTGTTGCTGGAGTTGCTGTGGATGTTGTTGTTGAAGGTGATTCATGCATGAAGAAGGATCAGAGTGCAGTAGTTGAAAAGAACAGAAGAATAAATGTGCAGTGAATGGACATGGTGCACAAAGCATAAAAAGCAGAAGAACAGAATGGGCAACGGATGCATGCTGGAAGACAGTGAGGAAGTCTAAGTAGAAAAAATATTGCAGAACAGTGATGAGACTGGTAAGTTGTTATTGAACACTATATCACTGTAATAGGTTTCAGTATTTCATATTTCATAATCCAGGGTGGTTGGGAGGTGCTAGGGAGGACTGGTGTCCTTAGAGGTTCAAGTGGGGGCTTGAACACAGGGAGTTGGT
>JASDQU010736834.1:379103-390534 GCA_032191745.1 Picea mariana
GATCAAGGAGTTATACAATAAAGTGGAACTAACTTTATGGGAAAGGGACACATTACTGTATTATATTGATGAAAATTAAAGATTACAACCTGAGCCTTGATGTTGCAAACTTCCTTTCAATGGCCCTTAGCTCTGACACACACACTTTCTCACTTGCATGAAGAAGATCAACCACCTTTGATAAACTTGCTGGAGTTCTCTAGCTGTTGTAGCTTCAGTCCTTCATACAATCTTTCACCAATTCTCCAATGTCTCACTTAACTTTGTTTTCTTCTAACCTTTTCCATGAGAATCCCATCAATATATAGGAGGGAATGAATTAGTTATTTGGATAAGAATGATCCCAAAATATCAGGAAATCTAGTACTTAGATAACCATTCGAATGCCATCTCATCCTTTTAGAAGATTCCCTTCTAGAATCTTCGAGAATTCATCTTTTTCCCTTCTTTAGAAAGAGTTTGCACCCTAGTAGTTAGAAACAATGCGAACTTCTTGCACCTTGGCTTAAGGTAGCCTGCGAGAATCATGCATTCTCGCAGGAAAATATATTAGCAGCCAACGAACCTTCCTCAAAACTGTGATTTCTGGAAAGAGATGAAGGTAACTTTTCTCAGGAGAAAGTTCTAATGAAGATCCTGAGTACACCATCATCAATACATCATCATGGCAACCAAAATAATGGGTAACCGAATGCCCCCCAAAGTATGAGGTTGGAACTAGTGACAGTCGATAGACTTTGTAAGTTGCATGTGTGTGTCGAGAACCAGGAGCACATCTAATCGAAAACCTGCAAACACCCAAGCATCTGCAGAATATCATATATACCAATTCTGAGGTAGGAATTCCCATACTCAGATCACAAACTGATGACATTATAGACATGGGTCATGGCCACCAATCATACACTGTGGATCCATGCCGTCAAAATATAACATAGCCACTTGAATACACTGTGGATCTATGCGAGAAATTTCAAATCAAGACGACATAGCCACGAGACATACACAGTGGATCTATGTGTCACAAATTATATATACTCCATTGCAACCTGGATTACAAAAATGATATCCAGGGTCTTCAATCTCATCGCCCAAAGTACGAATCTAACCATGTGATTACATGTGTTGAAGTCGAACATGGTAGAAACCACTTGATTACCGGTCATTGATGTAACTGTTAACAAGTGTGAGGGAAATCACCATTGATGTCAATGACTCCCAAGGTACCATAGTACAATCCATCGAGTGTGAATAAATGAGTTGATGTCGAACATCCGACGGAATCTTTCGATCAGGGGTCAATAATGTAAACCCACTATCGAAAGTGAGGAAACTTGCCATTGAGGCATGCAAGCTCCAAGGTGCTAAATAATTTCTAAGTCTTGATTCCGGATAATGAGCTGAAGTCGACGGAACAAAACTCGTCACAGGAGGGCCTTGATGTATCCCCCATCAATGACACAAAATGAGTAACAGAGTTTGAAAGTGAAACAGAGAATTTTGTAAATTGGACTGGACACAGGGAAGGCCGACACGGAGAGAATGGATAACTGCAGATGGCCGACTCAATATAGGTTTCAGATGGACTTCTCTTGAACATATGAACGACACGACCAATGATTTGGTAGCATTGACTCAAATACGACACATGGAATGACCTTGTAGCAAATCAAATGAGAGACAAACGGATTTCCCAAACCGGCTTCAAATGATTAATAGGGGGTGTCATGTTCAAGAGTGACACTTACTACCAATCAATACGAAGATGAAACATATCCCTTTCCCAAATTTTCCCCCACCATTTCTGGCAAGTACCTCTTTATTTTTACGCAAGCTTGAGGAGGATAACATATGCTTGTTGATATAAGCTCATCCTTCGGATGAGTCCCTCGGAGTATACTTAATGAACCCTAAGAAGGAGTGGTTCGGTCCCATCACATGTCTGTCAATGTTTGTTTAACGAGTCCAGAGATAGAAAACTCGAAGGTTTTTCAAGATTATAAAGTTTGGAAAAACACTTAAAAGAGAAATCTCTCAGTTCCTTTTTCGTAAAATAGTCTGGATGAGACCGAAAAAGAGATAAACTATCGCTCACCAAATGCATACTTCAAATACTTTAGCGAGTGTGAAAAATAGCAAGGTCGCTCGGCGATCTTTCCATGTTTAGAGAGTCTGAAAAGAGCTTAAAGAGAACTCCAGGGGGGTTCCTTTTTCGTATAACCTTTTTGAGCTCGAAAAAGTGATAAAACTATGCTCGATCACATTCTTATGTTTTTCACGAGCACAAGAACGGACAAAAAAGACGCTCGAGGTTTTATGTAAAAACCATGAAAAACAATAAAAAACACACCATAACGAAGAAAAATATGTCCATATCCTTGTATGTAATCATCAATGTCATTACACCTGCAAGTCATTACACTCATCTTGATATTAGGAATTAGGTTTAATCAATAAATAAGCATAAAAACCCAAAATGACATAGTAAAAAGTAAATTAAATGAGTAAATAAACATTTTTACCATATCATTTCACATTTTCACTATTGAGCTCCAAAACCCCCTTTTTACCCTCCGAATTTGGCGTCGATTTGTGGGAGCTACAAGAGATCATTCAACGAGCCGTCTGCAGCATTAAGGTAAGCTCTTCATCTTTGACATTTTCATGGTTTAAATTTTGAATTTCATTGGTTAATTTTTTAGTTTCAAGTTGTTTTTTGAACTCTACATGCATAGGCATTCTCGCAGGCAACCCATACGGGGCCTGCGAGAATGATGTGTTCTCGTAGGTGAGACTTGAGCCACCTGCGAGGTGTTCACACTGTATAAATGAGGCACCTACGAGAACCGCAGAACCCAATTTTTTTTTAAATTTTTAGCCAAATGAAAAAATTCTAAGGCATGAAAACGTTATTAATCCTCCTTTTATGTTCCTTGTGCAGATATTTGACCAGCAACATGGTGCTTGAGTGGCATGAACGGGAACATGACGAGGATAATGAAATGGCCGAGAATCATTCTCCCACCATAGCCGCATTGAGATATTGTGGGCTCTTAAAATACTTTCGCATCCCGGGCATGAGGGCCCAAGTCAGACTACTAGAGTATCTGGTCCATATGTGGGACCCAGATCAGCAGGTTTTCAATGTAGGAGCTCACACATTGTCCATAGACATTGAGGACATATAATTTTTGACTGGATTGTCCAAGCGCGGGTATTATGTCAGCCTGACCGGTAGTAGAGGCGGTGGGCTAAAGATGAGTGAGTACTGCAATCAATACTGTGTACCTGAGGCTGAGAGGAAAAAAGGAAAAGTTGCTATCTGGGGGGTACAAGACTTGACCCTCCGCACTATCCTCTTTACTATAGCTTGGATGGCCAAGATCTCTACTCCTCATATGGCATTACAGAGCTACTTCCAATACGCCATCGAGTGTACTGAGCCTCAAGTATTCAACTGGGTAGATGTTGTGCTTCGTAGTATCAAAAGGGAATTAACCAAATGCAGGCGAGGTGAATTGAAACAATTTGGGTATGGATCTTTGTTAGTGTCCTTCTTCCTCGAGAGGGTCCCCGTATTTAGATTACAGGTTGAGTGGGACTTCCCGGGTCCTAGGGATCCAAGAATGTTGAGATGGTGTCGGCTCATGGCCCGGCATGTGGTAGGACCAATCGTCAAGTACGAAGATATTTTCTTTGACTGGATTCAAAACCGGATGTTGATGGTCGATGACTACGCTTATGCTGGGTTGGATTTCTGAGGAGATCCGGATTTAGCACTGCCTGAGGACGCTCAGTGGGGAGACCTTGGTAAGAAGTACATTCATTTTCTCCTTTTTCAAATGTTTTTGTGAATTTTAATCATATTCAAATGTTTTTTTGTTTATATATTTATCCGAAGACTAACACAAAATGTTTGTTGATAACACAGATGTTGGACCGTAAAGACCTCATGGCACCTCTCCTATCCAGTGATGAGGATAGGTAGCAGCAGCAGCACCACAATATGCCGAAGATTATTAGGTGGTGGAATAGAATTTAGAGGGCCTGATAGTAGAAATTCCAGATATGACTCTGGAAGAGGTTCCACGACGTGATCAACATCACACTGTAGCGGTATAAGCAGCTATGGGTCAACTGCTCCGTAGAGTTGCTAGGGCAGTCGTGTGTTACCGTGAACGTCATCCGTGATGTCACTTTGTAGAAGCTATGAGCTTCAAATTTTGATATTTTGGTCTTCGGACAAACTTTTTGTAAAAACTTTTTTGATCGTTATATATATAGATGGTTTCTACCGGTTTACTTTATAATGTGTGAATTTTGATGTGTTTAATTTTAAATGGTTCAAATGTCTGTCCAATACATAATTAGCCAATGCATCTGTTAATGTATTAAGACATCTAGAAATATGTTGATATTCAATGTGATCAAAATATTGTTCCAAGAGGCGAATTCGCAAATACACCCGTAACAAAGTAGGACTTCGAATAGAGTAGATATTACTTAGTTGTAGTACTACAAGCTGTGAGTCAAGTCGCACAACCAAATGACGAATTTCGAGTGAAATAGAATCAACGAGTAATTCAATAACGACGCTATACTCTGCGATGTTGTTGGTTGCACGGCCAAGACATACACCTCGTAAAGATATAAGTTCATTTGTTGGGGCATAGATTGCCCACGCAGCGGAAGCTAGGTTCCGAGTACTACGGCTAGCACCATCAGCAAAGCCAATATAGGGTAGCGAAGACTCTGACATCTGGCAATCAAACACAATGTCACATAAGGGCAGAGACCAGATGACGTCAAAAGGAAACTAAAGTAACACACACAAAGTATGATACATAAAATACAAGTACTTGTGCACAAGTGATTTATGCATAGTACTTCTTCAAGTACAACCCATTCCTGGGTTCACTCAAAGGGATACCATCGTAATCTACCAGCTCATATGCTCCTTTTTCCAAAACTCGACGAATGATATAAGGACCTCGCCACATTGGCTCAAACTTCCCAGCTCCTAACGCATCTCGATCCTGTTCATAGAGAAGAACAAGATCACCTTCAGAGAAAACGCGAGGTTTGACATGCTTGTCATACTGTGCCTTGACACGTTTCTTCTGGGCTTCTATTACTAGAGTGGCGTCACGTCGAGTTTCATCTAATCACATCAAATACAATAGATGTTCTTCTTCAGTAGAAGTATTGGGTAAGAGTTCAACAGCTAGCTTCAGAGAGGGTATCTCACATTCTATAGGAAGAATGGCTTCCATACCATAGACTAATCGAAAGGGCGTAAACCCAGTAGCGGATTTGACAGATGTCTGATATGCCCACAATGCCGAAAACAACATCGTGTGCCAGTTTGTTTTATGAATTCCTATCATTCGTCGAAGCATAGTTATAAGAACTTTGTTGATTGCTTCGACCTGGCCATTAGCTTGCGGATAATAGGGTGTTGAGTTATCATGATGAAGACCCAACTTTTCCATAAGTTCAGACATCATAAAATTCCTAAAATGACTACCGTGATCAATGACGATAGCTTGGGGAACACCGAAACGAGCTATGACATGGTTAAAAAGAAACAATGATGCAGTCTTTCTAGTATTATCGAATGTTGGCATTGCCTCAGCCCATTTTGTAAAGTAATCAACGGCTACAATGATGTAACCATGCCCCCCGACCGAGTGAGGGTGACATGTCATGAAATCAATGCCCCATTTCGCAAAAGGACCAACTGAGACCACAGGATGAAGAGGAGCAGGATGTGACCGAATTTTCTGATTGTAGGTCGGGCAGGCATGGCATTTCTGAATGACAGTAATGCAGTCGTTGAACAAGGAAGGCCAAAAATACCCTGCACATAGGATCTTCTGGGTAGTAGCATACCCAGACATATGACCACCACATGCTCCAGAATGGCAGTCATTAAGAGCTTTCTCGGCTTCGTCAAACGTCAGACAACATCGAAAAACAGAGTCAATTCCCCAACGGTAAAGAGTATCCCCGAGGATAATGTATTGACGAGCTTGATAACGGATGCGACGTCGTTCAGTACTAGACAAAGCAGGCCGAAAAGTCTGGGTTTGGAGATATATAATGATATCTCCATACCAAAGATCATCAGTGCCAATAAGGAAAAGAGATTCATCGGGTAATGAATCTACTGCTACATTTTTCGTGGCAGAGTGAGGAAAATCACATATCAACTCAGCAAAAACTAAGGATTTCTTAGACGTGGCATGATCGAATTCCAAGTCAAACTCCTGGAGTATGACAATCCATTTGGAGTATTTTCCCCCTAGCAATTGACGTGTCAAAATATGTTGCATAGGGTTGCAATGAGAAATCACTGTAGTTTTCCTTGAGAGAATATAATGCCAGAAGCGTTGAATAGCTTGAACAACAGCCAAGGCTAATTTTTCAACATGTTAATACTTGATTTCAGTTGATGTCAGACTTCGACTCAAGTAATAAATAACATGTTCATCATGCACATCATCCTCTTGGACAAGAACCATGCCAATGGTGTACTCCGAGGCAGCAAGATAAAGAAAATAATCACGACTATAATCAGGAGGAAAGAGAAGCAGAGCTCGCGTGAGGGACAACTTCAAAGCCTCAAAAGCATTGTTGGCAACTATATACCAAACGAACTCTGAATCATTCTTTAGTAGCCATGTAAAACCACGAGTAATCTTGACGTAATTAGGGATGAAACGACGCAGAAAGTTTGCTTTCCCCTGCAAACTTTGCAACTGGCGCAGTGTAGAAGGAGGAGGGAGATTAAGAATCACCTCAACCTTAAGAGGATCTACCCGGATCCCTTGACGTGAAACGATGAAACCTAGAAGACGGCCGGATTCTACACAAAAAATGCATTTATGAGGATTTAAACGAATACGATAGAACCGACAATGAACGAAAATGGCTCGGAGATGAGTGGGGTGATCAACTCGGTGCAAAGAATGAGCTGGTAAATCGTCCAAATAGGGTTGAACGATATGCTTTATATCATGAAAATCATAAGACATAGCACGTTGAAACGTCGCGCCACCATTCTTAAGACCGAATGGAAGTTTCCTATAGGCAAAAGTACCCCAAGGACAAATAAAAGCAGTTTTATGTTGGTCCTCGGGAGCGATGTTAATTTGATTATAGCCGGAAAAACCATCCATGAGAGAGAAGATTTCACTTTCGGCACAGTCATCGACAATCTGGTCGACGAAAGGGGTTGGAAAGTTGTCTTTTGGAAAGGCTTTGTTAATATCCCTATAATCAACACATACACGAATACTGCCACCTTTCTTATCAATCGGTACAGGGTTGGAAACCCATTCTGTCAGAGCCACGAGATAAATAAAACCGGCTTTGAGAAGTTTTTCAACCTCGAGCTTGATAGCCGTCGCTTTACGTGGGTGGACTGGACGAAGGCGCTGCCGAACTGGTTTAGCTCCAGGGTATGTCTTTATCTCATGTATAACAATAGAAGGGTCGATACCGGGCATATCTTCGTAACTCCAGGCGAAGATATCACGAAATTCTTTGAACAGAGATGTATAGGTGACAATTTTGTCTGGAGAACATGAAGCTCCAATATGAACATTTTCAACTATCCCAGGTTTAACGAATATATCAATGGGAATCGAGGGAGAGATGTTACTGAGGTTCCCTTCGGCAAACACATCATATGTAGATCCGGGAATGGTCGATATGACAACAACGGTCGACGGAGCCGAAATTCATTGGTATTTCTCAAGAGTGTGTTGTTCCAGAAAGAGTATGGAACGATGATGCCCATCATCCCAAGGGGTGTCCTCCATGACGAACATGATCATCTTGTCAGTGGGAAAGATAACACGGAAATGATCGGGAAACAACTCATCAAGAGAGGGGGTAGAAGGTGTTGCTGATTGAATGGCCTAATATGCAGACTCAATCGGACTTAACGGCATGACGTCGCCGAAACGAATGTGGTCTCCAGGGTTAGGGACTATCCAAGGGTCAGAAGACACAGGAAGTTCATGCGGTACTGTGGAGATGATATTGATAGAAGTGATGGATGCACATGGAATATCGGGTGGCGGAATGGGGAAAGTACCCATTAACGAAGAGTCCTTTAAAATGCCTACACCGACATTCTCGTAAACTGGCGGGGTTTTAGCTATAAACGGCACGTTAATAGTATGAGTATCAGAATTGAAGAAGGCAAGTTGGTCAACAATAACTACCTTTCTTTGATGAGAAAAACGTACTACACGGAAAAGTGTTGACACAACCGTACTCATGGAATCTATCCAGCTACGACCAAGTAGAAGATTATAATCAAGGGGAGCATCGAAGAATTCCACTTCAACTTGGACCGTCTTACCTTCTAGTGTAATGGGCAACGATGGAAGAACACCATAAGGCTTAAAACCAGAGCCATTGAAGGCTTTCAAAGTATTTTGGGATTCATTTAAAGGAGGAGAGCCAATGGATTTCCAACAAGCAAAAGACATTACACACGTAGAGGCACCCTCATCGATAACAGTTCGACAAATGTTCTTGTCAGAGACAACAACTTGTATTTGGAACACAAGCTGAGGGGGTAACCTTGGAATATGATCTTCCAAGTCAAAGACTATTAAATTCATATCTGTTGGGTCAATTCCACCTATATCTTTCAACAGAGCCTTTTGTTGTGCAGGACAAGACTGAAGGACTTCAAGGGCTGACATCACTGAAGGTGCCTGGGCCAGATCTTCCACAATGTTGTAGTTCTGGGCCCGAGCATGAGGATTGAAAGTCGATTTCCTAACGACACCTTTTGGGGGTGGTCGCAGAACTGTATCAAGATTTGGTCGTTCGATATGAAGAGGACCGTTGGTAGGTGGAGTCCGTGGAGAGGGTTGTACCAAAGCAGGAGGTAAATTGTCAACCTTCTCCTTAGACAGAGTATAATCTTTGGCTCTAGTCGTGAGTGCAACGTTGTTGGGCTTGGAATCACTAGTACACATCAAAACATAAGATGTGGTAGAAGTAGATGGTTGATTGTGAATGACCAACTGAGCCTGTTGTTGAGCTGGGAAGGGTTGTGACAAGACTGTCGGTGTGGATGGTTTGGGTGTTCCTTGAAGGAACTTAGTGACCTCGGCACGTCGTGGACAATCCTTCATGTAGTGATCGTCACCACAGATAAGGAAAGGGTATCGTGGTTTGCGCTTATCCCGGTCTTCAATAGGAGGGGTTTTAGTTTGTTCAGTTTGATTATTATTTTTTCCCTCCTTATTCTTGCCTCTCCCTTTCTTTGATTTATTTTTACCAGTCGGGGTAGATTGAACGACGTTCACCTCAGAAGTTTTACCAGCGGGAGTGGCAGGAGACGGAGCATTTTGAACATTAGAAAAAGTAGATTTATGGGTTGTACTTCAAAACAAAATGTAAGTGGGCTTGGGAAGTACCAATCACACCATCAGCTGCATGTGAGGCAGCTGGAGTAGTTGAAGTGCTGGAAGTACCAGGATGAGGTAACTCAGGTAATAAATCATAAATTTTTCTCGTTTGCGAATAAACGAGATCAAGATATTGAGAACGACTTATAGCCTGCTCTTCCATGACAACACCACCCATGACAATGTCCTTACCGATTTCATTGACAAAGGATTTTGTAAACCATTCTGCCAGTAATTGATCAGGGAGTTCAAGTTTGATGAGACGTCGTCTCCTTCGCCACTCATGGATATGATCAGATATATGAGTGCCTTTAGTCTGTTTGAAGGAAGTCAAAATTTTATTCCCGGTATCATAACGGATCGGTAACTGGTAATGTGTAAGAAAATCCATATCTAGGGTGTTGAAATCAGAGAAAAAACCTCGTGGCAATTCAATATACCACTTCGCAGCAGAACCAGTCAAGGTTCGTTGAAAAAGACGTAAATGAATAGAGTCATCCATCAATGAGTTGGATGAACACCATAAGTGAAAATTCATAACGTGATTGTTTGGGTCCTCTCCCACTTTGCCATCGAATTTAGGAATGTCCGATGGAATCTTTGCTGGAATAGTAGGCCATTGGGGAGAGTGACGAATAGGATCATTTAGAATCCTAGACAAATCTGGCAAATCCAAAGTAGCAAGAAAAGGTAATTGTCGATTCACCTATGGGTACTGGTGACTTTGGGGTGGAAGCCCTATTGGAAAACCAGTAGGCCCGTACGCAGTCTGCCCATAGTGGGAAGACCCCGGCTGATTCGGTGGTGGTTGGAGAGGATAGTAGTTCCAAGGATTGTAACCTTGAGTGTGATTAGGGACCCGAGGTTGAGAATTTTGACCTTGACCCCAAATAGGATTAGGTATACCTGGATATGGTTGGCCTATAGTAGGGACAAGTTGTTGCCCCGCAGTCGTTTGAGGAAGATTTTGTAGCATCTGATTCCAATACTAGGCCAAAGAAAGAGGTATATTTTGTCCAAAAGGTGGGGTTGGTCCCCCTATCGTATATAAAGTTCCAACCGGAAGTTGTGTGCCAATCGTAGGTTGCGTAGGAATTGGATTGTGTCCAGTAAGAGGAAATGGAATTGTACCACCTTTTCCACCAACGGGAATCTACAAGTTTGGTGTAACGGTCGGGATAGTGCCACTAGGATTACGATTGCCAGAAGGAAATTGAGGGAGTGTCGGAATAAAACCGGGAATAGGGTGCCCATGAAAAGAAGGACCACCAGGAGTACCAGAAGGAGTTTGCAGAGGTGTTGAATTTGAAGCATTCAACAAAGCATTCAACGCATGGTAGCCGAGTGGTAGTGTCGCAGTAACATGGGGCGTTCGCTGGGTGTTTATAGGAGGAAGACCATCTATAGTGAACCCAGTTGGGACACTCGTAGTAATCATGAGATGGGCCATCTCGGCAGGGAGAGGAAAGTGATAAGTAGTATTCACCGATACAGTCTCTGTCTCAAAAAACACCGGAGGGTTGATTTCGGAGACGACAGGCGACTCAGGACTAAAGAGGGGCCTTCAGACGTCTGCTGACCAAAAAGGATCTTGGCCTTCTACACCGGGAAAGGGCCCAACGGGTGATCCAGAAAAGGTAACAACTATGTCTCTAGAAGAATTTAATCGCACAAAAGGTCGTTCACCACGGCGAATTCGATAGTCCTCTCTAGTATTAGTAATTCGAAAAGGTTCTGGAGATTCAGTTGATTCCACTTGAGGTGTGGTAAAAACTGCAGCTTCACCGTGTTGAGGAGAGTCCTCAGGTGTAGCTGTAGGCAAGGGTTGTGACTCATCGAGATGCTTTGGAGATAAACCCTGCATTCTACGTGAGCGACGTGGGGGAGCTATTGTAAATGAATGACAAGCTCCACAAAGAAATTCCTATGGCCAACTTTGAGAAACAAACAACACGTGCTAGTTAACAAAATCTAGGAAGAAACACCAAGCAAAC
>JASDQU010736834.1:390942-419558 GCA_032191745.1 Picea mariana
TCTTATATATGTGACTAATGCTTAATGTGCCATTGTTCATTTCCTTGCATTATTGTGATCATCATTGAGTGCCTTGTAAATATTTTTAAAAGAAGCATAATTGTTTAAGCACGGTGACAAGTGATTCACCCCCCCCCCCTCTCAGTTGTCCAACAGTATCCTCATTTCATTAATTTAGCCAAATTTCATAGCCTTCCTCTTGAGAAATACACATGCTTTATTTCCCACCATATTTGCTCCCATAGGAGTCTCAATGTCGTTGTTTGTTATAAGATTTGAATCCTTAGACACATTCTCTTGTTCATGCAATTTTTCATCATCCAAAGTAATCAAATTAAATAGGTAGATCCATATAAATTTAATTCCATCTTATTGATGAACCCATCTTCTACTAATACCTATTATCATTAATCCTTCATCAAGCTCAAAAGATACAATATTCAATAAATATCTTATTCAAAGAATCCACCAATGTCACTCACCCAATGTATATATTTCCTCTTGAAATTAATGATAATAATTTCAAATATATGTATTGTTATATTCAACCTTGATGCAAGAGCATCACTCCAAGCCAGCTACGCACCAACCAGCCAGCACACCCAGTGCACATTCAATGGAAGGAGAGAGGCGAAGCCCTCTCGTTTTTGAAATTTTGAATTGTATTAAATGTTGTAAGGCCGGTAGATCCAAAGTCATGCATTTGCACATGTTGTAGTTAAAGGATGCCTTAAATGTTTTAAGGCTGAGATCTAGATCCAATTTGGACTAGACAGCCATTCAATGTAAATTGAATGCAAGTTAATGAGAGTTGGTGAGGATGGAGGGAAGAGCTCGAAGAGCCCCCTCATGTAAAAGATCTTGGATCTTGTTTTGAGAGGAGTAGAGTCTGCAGAGAGTAGAGAGAGTTTGTAGAGAAAGAAGAGAGAACAGAGAGAGAGATGAGACTCTGTTGCATTCTGAGCTTGAACACATTGTAAAGAGACATTTTCATATTAATACAATTAGAGCAATTTTTCCTGCATGTTATTATGTGTATGATGAATGAATGTCTTTATGTGTTCATATATGTTGTAGATGTATGTTAGGTTGCATTTGCAGGTTACAGACAGAAGTTGTTGTCTGTTGGGTTTACTAATTCTAGCTCTGGTTCTTTGTGGATTCATGCAAGAGGTTGTATGACAGAACACTGCGGGTTCTGTAAGCCAGTGCATAGAGTGCACTTCTGAATTCTGCAGAATTTGGACAAAGTTGTGTCAAGAGGGTGCACCAGAGGAAGTATTAGACCCAGAGAGAAGCCTCAAGGTTGTTGAACACCTTGGAGGTAAGACTATGTAGAGGAAGGCACAGAGAAAACATAATCACTGAGGGTTCTATGGAAGCTCTGCCAGGAGGGCATTGAGCAAGTGCATAGAGTTCATAGAAGAACTTTATTTTGAGTTCAGTGAGAAGATAGAGTCACTGAGGATTCTGGAGAACTCTGCCAGGAAGGCATTGAGTTGGTGCAAGTGTGCATAGAAGGAACTCTTTTGAGTTCTGACATAGGAGAAGTGTCAGGGAGAAAGACACTCATAGAGTTGTTGAATACTCTGCTTGTTCAGCAAGGAGTGCTTGAGCAGGAGGTTTCCAAGAGGGCATCAAATTCCCCTTTGAAGGGAGAGAAAAAGGGCTAAGTCCCTTAGAGATCAGAGTTTGAAAAGCTCAGGACGGATAGCACAGTTGTGTGCAGGGACCCTGCAAGGAGTGTAGAGGTCGAGAAACCCTTTGAGGTTCAGAGAAACAAAGCTTAGGAGGGACAACATTCCTAGACTGCAGGCGAGTTCATCAAACTCAGATGAAGCTCACAGAGGAAGCAAAGGACGAGGCTTTTAAAACTTTGTAAATATTTCAAGGGAAAGGAAGAAGGGCATGCTCAACATAGCATACAACTGCCATTAGATCAGTTGGAGAGAAAGAGATCTGAGCCGTAAGATCTTGTGCAAAGACCCGATAGTCATCGGATTCGGAGGAAGATGCACAAGGAAGAAAAAGAGTAGTTCAAACGGACGGTGGAGACGCTTCATGGAGAAGTGTCGAAATTCCGTGAGCCGTTGGATCACACCAAGTTGCATGGGAGTTAAGCCAGTAGAAGCAGCCCAGGATAGGAGATGTATGGACAATGAAGATGCTTCATGGAGAAGTGACGAAGTTGCAAGAGTCATTGGATCTTGCATAGAAGCGAGGAGATTAAGGTCGAGTGTCTTCCAACACTCTAAAGCTTAGGAGGAGTATCGACCCTTGGATGCGAAGCATTAGGAGCCATTGGATCATTTCGCGAATTCGAGGTTCGTGAGTTTGGAGGGGCAGACCAAACTCTTGGTTTCACAAAGTTCCAAGTCGCGAGGAGTAGGGAAAACCGTTGGATCCAAGTCATGAGAGAACCGTTTGATCAGAACCTCCGCGTGGTATCACGTATCGGGGGTTGGAAGAACCACTTTTCGACTGTCGAAGTCATGAAGTACCAAGAGACGAGGGCTCATGCGAACTTGTGGCGCATCCATTAGGTGGGGACCGCGTGGTTGACAGGTGGCATGTACTCATTGCCTAGGAAGGAGTCAACAACCTGTTGACTTATTGTGCTTCAAGGTTTCACAAAGGAGGAGCATGAAGGCTCAACACTCCAACTCACGAAGTTGCAAGTTGTGAGAAGTGCTGAAGGAGTCAACCTTCGTTGACCTTTCGCGTTTCGGGGATTTGCAAAGGTTGAGCATGAGGGCTCGACACTCCAACTCGCGAAGTCATGAGTTGTGAGTAGTGCTAGCGCTTAGCCCTAGCTAGTGGTTGTGTGAAAGGTGCTAACAAGGGAGGAGCCATACCCGTATCGCATCTCAGGTATCGGAGGTTTGGAGAAAGAGGAGTCGAGAGATTCGACTCACAAACTCGTGAGATCATGAGTTTCAAAAAAGTACCTTTGGTGTAGGCCTTGGTCATAGCGTTGTGGTCGCTTGGAGGAGGTGAAGCTCGTGCCTAGTGCCTGTTCGCACAAGTGGGGTTTCGTATGGACCTGTGGATTCGTTCGTGAGGTTCCAAATAGGGATTCGAGAGAGCCACTTCGGCTCGAGGAGAATTTAGAACAATCCTATGAAGATTTTGGCCCGAGGGTCAGGTGTCTGCATCAGTTGTTGTATCAGAGCTTGTTTTTGTCGATATATTGTAGGCAGAGGGAGCCAGAGGAAAAAAGAAGACAGAGTGTTGAATCTCTATGGTGATTGTTGCAGGATGCAACAACAAATAGATAGTCAGGTCAACGGTTGCAGAGTGACAACAACAAGTTTTCCAGGAGAGAAAACAGGAACAGGAAGATGGCTACTGAAGGCCATGGACGTGGTGGAAAGAAGAACCATCAGCAGAAGAGTAAGGATGAGAAGGATAAAGAACTCACCGAGATAAGAGCGAGGATGGAAGAGCTTGCACTGTGGGTGCAACAGAATGAAAAAGCGTGATGGGTATATGAATGGCCCATGAAAATGAAGGTGAAGTGGACAATCAAGGAGTTGTTGGCCAAAAGACAACAAAGGATGTTGAAAATATGGTTGAGGTATGTTGAAAGCCTCAGAGAGAGAGAAGAAGTGGTTCATGTGTGTGAACCAGAAGCTGGGAGAAATCTCAGTGACGATGGGAATGAGAAGAGATCAGTGGAAGATCTTGTGATCTACCAGGAAGACAGTGAAGAAATTTTAGATTGCTAGGAGGGCGATGAGATGAGATCACTGGAGGATCTCATAGACTGCCAAGTGTGTAGCAGAGAAATCCCATATTGCCAGGTGGGAAAGGGAGAGCAGATGAGACTGTCTGAAAGTCTCATGAACTCAGGGATGAGTTTGGATCAGCAAGAGGGGTTGACAGAGGAGGATCAGAAATGTCTTTTGGTCATTGGAATAATTGAGATATTCTTTCCACTTAGCCCAGTTGAGGCCAGAGAATGTGTTGCAGATGCAGCAATAGAAGAAGGACAACCAGCAGTGACTGTCATAGAGGAAGAAGAAGAACATGAAGATAAGATACTCACTCCATGGGAGTTGGAGTTAGAGATGCTCGAGTATTGGTTAAGCCATCTAGAGCTAGTAGATGACTGCCAAGAGAAGACATTCATGCAGATGATAGCAGAGGAGAATTCTGAGGAATCGCTCAGGAATTTCAACCAGGGAGCTGAGAAGATGATGATGACTAGAATGCCAAGGCATGCAGCAGCAGATGAAGGAGAATTCTAGTCTGAGGAGCAGATGGAGGAAGCTAGAGATATGCCAGCAGGAGATCTGATAGTCAAGCTGTCAGAGGAGGAAGCTGAGAAGAGACTTAGTGATGAAACTATAAAAGAAGAATTTGCAGCAGAGTGGCCAGCTAGTGCCACAGAAGAGGAAAAAGATGGCATGGGAGATCATGATGATCTACCCACCAATAAGGAAGAAGTGCAATGGAACAGACTGCAAAAGGAGAGCCATCCACTGGAGCAGCTGGACGAAATGATTGAGGAGATCAGAAGGCTAATGTTGATGATCAGATCAGTAGAAGTGGTCAGCAAATGGAAGCTAAGCAGAGGAATACCTGCAAGAGCAAGACAACAGAAGCAGCCGCAGCAACGAAGCGATAGAGTGGATGGAAAGCTCTAAGTAACTGTTTGGGATCCGATTGTTTCAACGAACTGTCATTGGAATTTCTTCGCAATGGTATATTGAGCTACTTAGGGGAACATATGGATTATTTAATTAGTTGGTAGTGGACTTTCTCAAACACTTTCAGTTGCCCATTCGTTATGATGTTGGCCTCGAACTTTTGTCGACTTTATGCCAAGACACCACCACTCATATCTCAGATCATATCCAGGAGTGGCGTAGATGGAGGTGGTTGATTAAGACCCCCATACCCCCGACCTTTTTTCTAGAATGGTTTCTAAAGTATTTTCACCCTCCTATATCGAAGGATGTTTCTAATTCCAGGGCCTCCAACGAGGAAGAAGCTATCTTTAGAGCCCATCAATTAGATTTAATATATTCTTAGTCTGGGATGTTATATCACCTTCTTCCAAAAGCACCATGGTCAAATTACGATCCTAGGAAAAAAATTGAACCTCATGCCGATGGAATTGTAGGATCCACCAATGTAAATCCCGCAGACTTAGCAATGAAGTCTGCTGGAGGGTCTACTTCGTAAGGATCCTCCAAACCCACCCAGTGGACAGATGTACATTATGTTCAATCGTCGAAAAATCCAAATGGTGACCAACAACCATATGGGAATAAAAGGAAAGGTCGAAACAACCGTAAGGGTGGGAAAAATGGCAATAAACCCAAGGACAAAGATAATAATGGGAAACATAATGATAATGCTAGAAAGGGAAAGAAAGAGAAATGTAAGGTGAAGTTTCCTTGTAAACTTTGTACCGATGACCACCTTACACATTTATGCCCCAAACTCACGGAGGCTGCGAGACTTTTAAACCTACCACCCGCTGTGCTGACGAATACATTCCCACATAATCAACACTTAGCCTCGAGCTCTTTGAATGCTGGAAATGTGCCTAGTGGAGGTCAAAACCCACCATCGCAAGATGGCGAGTGTGTTTGTATCAATATGGTCGATGCAAAAATCAATGTAGCCACCTATTCTCGAGATTGTAGCTCTTCAAAAGCTAGTACCGGCCTAGAAGCTCCTCCTCCCCCTCTGGAGATGAACCTATAGATTGAGAAACCAGAGCCACTACCCCATATTTTGAAAGGAGTACTCAGGCTCTCTACTCACAACCCTAATGCTAGAGCTGCCCAGAACTACTCTATCGTTGAGGATCTGGGCCAAACACCTTGTGTGATGTTGACTTTGGAGGTGCTCCAGACATGTCCATCACAAAGAAATGCCTTTCTCTCTACCTTAGGAGCTCTAAATCCTAGTGGCTAAAAAATCATCAAGTTTGATGTAACAGATGTGAATCCTTGCTTACCCTACCATGTTGCTTTCCAAATCCACGTGGAATATTCTAAGTATACTATCAAACAAGCAGTCGTTGATGAAGGTGTTGCCACTTGTGTGATGTCCTTGGTTTGTTGGAAAGCTCTCGGTTCTATGACCCTTTCTAAGTGGTTGAACATGTTCACTGCATTTGATGGTCATTCCTTCTGCCCTCATGGTATCCTCCCCACCTTTCCAATCTAGTTAGGTGAGAAGACGGTAGAAGTGGAAGTAGAGGTAGTTGATGCACCTCTCGAATATAACCTATTACTAGGTCACAATTGGACCTATGCTGTGGTCATTTTTGTATTGTCTGTTTTCCGTATACTTTGTTTTCCTCATCAAGGGGAGATTGTGACTATCGACTAGTTATCCTTTGCATACTCTAGTCCTAATGCATCTGTTGGATCGTCAATCCCTGTGATCAACAATTATCAGTCGGAAATTGAGAATATCGACGTCAGAATGTGTTGGCGACGGAAGTCACTCTTGGATTGTAGGAGGAGCAGAGCCCGACGCCCATCAGTTTATGTCACAATTTGTTTATAAAATGGGTGATTGGATGGAAGCTAACTCAAAACAATACCATTCTAACTCCAAAACTAGGCCAGGCATGCATGGGCAAGTGAGGTCTTAGATAAACTTCAGACAGTGAGTTGTAGTAGGGGTGAGTAGGGGGAAGACTGGTATCAGAGAGATGCAAAGGTCTTTCACAAACATCATGTTTCTAACAGACTGTAGGAGAAGGCATCTAAACACAAGATCTTCTTACATTCAAACGCAGAAAACCAGAGAATACAATAATGCCACAATAAATCCTTTATCATAACACAACTACAATAATTCATGTGAATCAGTGAATCATGAACTCCCTCAGTATGAGATGAAAACTAGATGGGTAGGAAAGCTGTTTGTCATTAAACAAGAAATCTTACATACAGATGCATAACCAGAGAACTAGAGTGTCTGTTAAAACTTTAAAGTCGGGAGCTTCGCTCTACCATCGATCCTTTGAAAAATATCAAAACTAAGCATATATACTCCTAAACATTTTCCCAACAGAGGCCTCCTGGACTTTCGGGATGAGGAGTCTCTTCAATCAAATCTGGCCTGCACTCCTCTGTCATACGACACCTTAATTTTGCATGGCTCGCACTAGGGGGTAGATGATCCCTTAAATGCTGAATTAGCGTGCGAAGGCTTCCTTGGCGAGTCGAGGACTCGACATGGATTCCATGAAAAGAACCAGTACAGAGGACCATCTCGGGTAGAATTTCAGCCGGGACATCCATACTTTGCAATTAATGAGTGAGGCGAGGTTTCAACCACCCTCTCTCTTCTTCATTCATTCCCAGCAGGTACCAAGATTTAGATCACGTCGAATCGGCGTATGGAGAACACAATTCCCCCCTTCTAAAACTCGATTCGGTGCTTTTGGCCTCCCTTTTGTATAGCCCTTTCTACTCCCTCAAGTGACCATGGGCCGTGACCCTACACCTATCTTCTAGAGTGCTTTCGACATTTTGGTGTTCGTGGATAGGAAGGAGCGGGTCTTCTCTTTTTGAAATCGCTATGGGTGTAATGCCGAGGGGCCTAACCACACGTCTCCCTACTGATCTAATGGTTCGAAACTAATTTGGCAATACTATGGGCCTGGGTCTGAGACGTCTTCAATGCTTCACGCTTCGGGGATGTGAGAGAGTTGTTCCCTATGCTTCGAAATCAGGATGGGCGAAAAGGTGGAGAACCTAATCGCACACCACGTGTTCCTCCAGGATGAACGGCTAAGATCACTCTTGACGCTTTGGGGCCCGTCTTGCCAAATGATAAACATTAGCACCCCTCCTTCAGGCCTGCTCCTTTACGACCAGGCACCAAAACCATGGGCCCGATTCCGAGTGCTTTCGGCACTTCGGGATTCGAGGCTTCGAGAGGTGAAATGACGAGGAGCGCTTACCCCTCGAACTCTCGAATGCCAACATGACACGGATGTGCACCATGCGTCCTTCAGATGAGTGGCCCAGATAGTATTCGCTATTTAAAAGGGGGCCCACCTCATCCACAGGCTCGCTTGACGTGACCTGGCGCTAGGACCGTGGGCTCGGCTCCAAAGGTGATTTCAGCATTTTGCCAATCGACAATTTTAGCTGCGATGAATAGGAGGCTCCTTGTCTCCCGAAACATCGATCCCTGATAATTCGACTAGCTGCCACCTATCTCAACTGGATCGGATGACCCAGATTTGCCTTGAACTATTAGCGCTACCCTTCGTGCTAAATCCCGGGAAACTTGGCAGCCCCGAAATCCCCATGACTGTCAATCAGTTTTGCAGGTGGATCTCGACTACTGACAATCAAAACTTCGCCCGCTTGCTTGAATTGTAACCGAAAAAGGGATTCTCCCATGTTGCGTTTGGGCACTTCCCGTGCAACCTGCAGACCTGGGTACTTTTGTACCTAAGAAAAAAATTGTTGCTAACATTAGGCTCCATGGAGGATAGAGTCATCCCTGTGATGCTCTAAGAACTCATTATGCAGCTTCAGTGCCTTGCTATTGGGCTATGGAGTCATTTACTAAGCCGAAAATATGCAAAAAGAAAATGAACAAATAACCAAAGGACAATATTTACAAACAAAGGAGCCATCTAAGGCTCAAACAAAACATTTCTTCAGAAAATGCCCATTTACTGGTGTTATTGGATAAATCCGTAGGTGCGGACACTAACCGATCTCCCTAGATCCACCTAGATCTAGAACAAAGCAAGACAAAACATGAATCTTTCCCTAGATTTTTAACCATTGAATTAACTAGAAGGCAAGAACAAATAACATACCTTATTATCGCATCCTATGGTCTTTTTTGCTCCTGCTTCGCTCTAGTGCTCTCATGTAGTCAAGACCAAGACAACACAAGCCAACCAAAGTGAAGAAAGCACAATATATTCAATGGTTAACCTATTGTATGATCAAGTAATTACACAATAAAGTGAAAATAGCTTTATGGGAAAGAATCATATTACTGTATCATATTAAATGTGAAAGAGAGATTACAACCATGGCCTTGATGTCATAAGGTCCCTTCCAAATGTCCTTCATTCCCCACACACTTCTTGCTCCAAGGATTCTGAAACCATAGATCTGATAGCTACTCACAATCTATATTGACAAAGCAAATCTCAAAGCCACTCCAACCGCTGATAATTCCAAGCCAATCAAGAACAAGCTCATGAACCAACAAAGCTAACTTTCTCCATGAGAACTCCTCTCCTTTTATAAGTTGAAGAGGATAAGGTGAGGAGGTTAGGATGATCCCACTAAATCATGAAAGCGAGTAAGATCCAAACCATTCGGATGCCACCTCACCATAGAAGTTTCTCCTTCTAGAAGATTCAAGAAAACACTCATTTTTCCCACATGTAGGCATTCTCACACCCTAGCTATAGAGCAACCTATGAACATCTTGCACCCTAGCTATAGTGCAACCTGCAAGAATGGGTCATTCTCGCATCCTGCCTATATAGCAACCTGCGAACTTCCTTTTTTATAAGGCTTTTACATAGGAAAATGCAACTTCTTTTCTTAGAAAAAGTTCTTCTCCCTTCTCTCTTTAGGAACTCAGGCCACTGACCCCTCTGAAGAAAAAAGATAGGTTTACATCATTAACAATCATAGGGATGACGAAAATAATATGTAACAACTGGGCCGTTGAAAACCTCTTCACCCTCCAGATCTTGCAACTTGTACGTGTTGTTTGAGAAGACCTCAAAAATTTTGAAGGGGTTGATCCAGAGGGCATCAAACTTGTTGTGCTTGCCCTTATCCTATCTGGGTGCATCCCACTTAAGCACCAAATCCCCGATCTCAAACTCCTTCTTCCTGACCTTCTTGTCAAAAGCCTGTTTGACCTTTTGCTGATGACTATAAGTTGCATCCCTCGCCTTCTCCCTAATCTATTGTACTTCCATTATCTGATGAATCCTTCTAATCATATGATATAGTTCTCCTTCATAATCTTGAAAGAATTTATCCATAGGTAAGGCGAGCTGAGTAGGAAAAACTGCCTCTTCTCTGTAGACCAGCTGAAAAGGCGAGGTGCCCAAGGATTTCTTCGTTGTCACCCAATCATCCCACAGAGAAAATTTTAACTTTGAATCCCAGGCCCTTTTTTTGTCCTTCAATAGTCTTTTGATGATTCATATCAGGCTTTTGTTGGAGGACTTTGCTAAACCATTGCCCTGGGGATAGTAGGGGGTAGAGTGAATCAGCGAGATATAGAACTGCTCACAGAACTTAAGTAGAGGTTCAGATTTGAAAGAAGTAGCATTATCAGTGACAATCCTACTGGGACAGCCAAATCTGGCTATGATATCCTCCAGGAAGCTAATAATTACTTTGTGTGATGTACTTCTGGTGGGGGCAGCTTCTATCTACTTGGTGAAATAATCTGTTGCAGTCAGGATCCATATGTGTTGGCCACTTGAGGGAGGAAGGATTTCCCCGATGAAGTCCAGCCCCCACTGTTGAAAAGGTGTTGAAGCTATTACAGGCTTCAGTGGTAGTGACCCAAGTTGTTGCTTCCCTGAGAACCTTTGGCATTTGATGCAGGCCCTGATTTCTCTGTTGACATCAATGAATAAAGTGGGCTAGTAATACCTAGCCCTGAGGATTTTGTGAGTTGTGGTATTCTAGAAATGATGGCCCCCACAAAGGCCTCTATGGAAATCAAACATAACTTTCTGGGCTTTTGGTGGGTTCAAACATCTCAGCAACACCCCTAGAGGGTCTCTCTAGTACAAGACTTGCCCAATGAGGCAATATCTGGCTGCCTTGAGCTTTAAAGCTCTTGCCTTACTTTTACCCATTCCATCCAGGGGATTCAACTCCTGTAGAAAGTACAAAATGTCACGATACCAGGCACATTCTGCCAGTGATAAGCTGTCTTGAGAGCATTGGCTAGGCAACTCTGCTTCCTGAGTTCCTGAGCAAGTATTGATGAAACTAACCCCGAAGGCTTCGCAATTGGATTCAGCCAGTAGCTTGGCTAAACCTTTCCCCTTAACCAACTTGGTGGGCTTTATCTCCAAGTCAAATTCCAGGATTCTAGCGATCCATTTTCCTCTTCTCCCATCTATATTGGGCTGCACAAGGATGTCCTTCACAGAAGCTGAAGGAATGTAAGCGGTTACCTTTGAGTGCAAGGTATAAAATCTGAAAGATTTGAGAGCCTTTACTAAGGCATAGGCCTATTTCTCCATGATTTCGTACCTAATCTCTGCATCTCTTAATGCCTTGTTGAAGAAGGCAATGGGTTGCTGTCTCCCTTCCTCATTTTTCTGCAATAACACCACTGCTACCGTATCGAAAGAGGCAAAAGAAAAAACTAGGAAGGGTTTGGAATAATCAGGACTGATCAGCACAGGTGCCTTAGTTAGTGCCCTTTTATTTGGAAAAAAGATTCCCTGGGTTCAGCAGTCCATTTCACTTTGTTTCCCTTTCTGAGCATGGCAGTGATGTGTTTCACCAGTTCAACAAAATTTGAGACGAATCTCCTCAGAAAGTTAATCTTCCCTAAAAAGGCTTGGACTTCTTTTTTAGACCTGGGAAGTGACAGGGTCTGAATTGCCTCTACCTTGCTAGGATCAATTCTCACTCCCTCTGCTGATACTATATGGCCTAACAGCTTTCCCTCCATCATAGAAAACAAGGATTTCTTGGGATTTAGGGAAAGACCAAACCTCCGGCACTTCAAGAAAAATTTCCTTAAGTGATAGCAGTGCTCTTTATCAGACCTAGAGAAGACTATGATGTCATCTAGGTAGATCACTACAAATTGGTCTTTCTCCCTGATGAAGGCTTTATCCATGGCTCGTTGAAATGTTGCTCTCGCATTCATAAGTCCAAATGGCATTTTGGCATACATGAATGTGCCCCAAGGAGTGATGAAGGTTGTATTTTCCCTGTCCTCAGGCATGACCGATATCTGATTATAGCCAAAAAACCCATCGATCATGGATATCCTAGATGCACCAGTTACCCTCTTCAGAATGTGTTCCATCTTGGGGAGGGGGTAATTGTCTTTCTTTGATATCCTATTCAGATTCCTGAAATCGACACAAAGCCTGATTTCTCCACTTTTCTTCCTCACCGGGACCAAATTGGCCACCCATTCGGAATATCTCAAGGGGATAATGATCTAGGCCTCCAACAATTTCTTTACTTCTTTCTCCATGATAGGCAACAACATGGGATTTATCTGTCTTAGCTTCTGCCTAAATGGCCTAGCCTCTTCCTTGAGTGGGATCTTGTGCTCAATGAAAGATGTGTCATATGTCTTGAGGTCTTTGTATGTCCATGCAAACACATCAACAAACTCTCTCAGTAACTCAGTATATTCGGCCCTCTGCTCTCTGGTCAAACTACTTGATAATTTGACAAACCTAGGCTCCTCCTGTGTGCCAATGTTGCATTCGACTGTATCATCATCTTCATTTGAAACCTTACCCTTTATTTCCACATCATTCCCATCGAACAGTCTTTCTAAAGGGACTAGTCCCCTCGGAATGTGATTGTTAGGCAGCTAGATAATCTGGTGATTAGCAATTTCATTTAAAAACACCTCAGGGTGAGGGTCACCTTCCGATTGAGGGTCACCTTCTGGGTCAGGATCTTGATCAATGTGCAAGGAAGAAAAATCATCAACAGATTGGAGAAATTTTTCGATTTCCAGATCATCTTCGAATACCTTTCAATGCTTGACATTGTCTGGTACATAAGGCCTATATTTTATTTCAACTTCGTTTTTGACCATAGGTGGTAGAAGAACTTTGAGAAAACTAGCCGAAACAGCTAAGGAATCAGCTGAAGTGTTTTTCCCCCTTGGAATGAAAGAAATGTTAAAAGCCAAGAAGAAATTATCAATTAGGTCCCATACTTCATTTCTGTAATTTTTGAGCCGAGGATTATTAGCACGATAAGCATTTTTGACTTGTTGGATAATCAACTTAGCATCTCCAAAAATTGCTATCTCTTTAATTCCCATTTCCTTTGCAGCCCTCATACCCAAAACAAGAGCTTCATACTCTGCCACATTGTTGGTGGTTTCGAATTCCAGCTTGTATGACAGGGATATGGTCTCTTGACAAGGTGATATGAATACCACTCCAGCGCCAGTGCCTTCGCTAGAAGAAGCTCCGTCGAAAAACATCTTCCACACAGAGGGGTGAGTAGGGGGAAGTGGATAATCAAGACTGGGCTACTTTCTGACTTGGAAAGGGTCTTCAGGAGCATCAATGATCTTCAATAAACTAGACCCCAAATCGGTGTCAAGTGCAAAGATGGAGTGATTGGTGGGTTTTTCTTCGTTGCTAACAATGTAGGCCAACTGAGCTTCTCTATATAACCTCCTTTGTTCGCCTCCGAAGACTGGAATGGTGGCATACGTGAGATCCATCTGTAATGTTCCTCCAATCTTTTTAATCCAAGATCTAGACAAAAACATTCCAAATTTGGTGGGAACGTCAGCTACCACAATATCCATGACCACACTCTTCATGGGCAGCTGAAACAAAGAAACCACCAGGTCTTTGATGAATCCAAGACACTGCACTCTCCTTGAATCGAAAGAGTACAAATCATGATAATTTTTTGTCACCTCCAGTCCCAATTCTTCCATTACTATTTTGGGCATAAGATTATGGGAAGCCCCTGAATCCATGAGGCAGTTATGGAACACTTTATCATGTATGTTCAGGGATGTGTAGAAGGGAGGGGATGAATCATCTCTATCTTCTACCATGGGCCCTAGGACAACTGTTGGCTTTTCATCTTGGAGATTTATTGAGTCAGTGGAAGTCTAGGCGAGCTCAGATTGTAGCAGCTTGGAGAGGGACCTTTTAAAACCTTTATTTTTAACTAGTTCAGATAGGGGTACAGGAAATCTAATCTTCTGAATATCATGCTCAAAATTGAAGGAGGGAATAGGTTTAGGAGCTTCCCTTACCTCGGTGACAGGTTCCTTGGCTGCTGGCGAAGCATTCTGAGTTTTCTTTTCTCTAGTAGTGGCTGCTGCAGCTTTAGTAGGCCTTTCCGCTATGGGGGGCTGATCCTAGTTATCAAAATTCCCTTCTTTCTTTTTTGACCTGAGGTTATATCTGTTAGGAGTGTTGGTGGATTTTTCCCCTCTACTCAACTCGTTGATTTGAGTGTTGATAAGGGATTCTTCATATGCAGATTGAGTCAAATGAGGAAACGGGGAAGTTTCCTCGATGTAGTGGATCTCGGGGTCAAGTTCATCCACCTCCTCCCCCACCTCATGAGAAACTAGGTTGTTCTGGAGAGGGGTCTGAATCCTCTGATCATCTCTATCTTTGCTCCTTTGTTCCCTAGGAAAAACCTATGGCACATTGTTATTAGGCTTCCTGAAACCTCTACTATCTGCATTTTGTGGATTTCTGTAGATGGGCTTCCATTCTAATTCCCACTTTTCCATCCTGGCAGAAAGTGATTTTAGTATTCTAGCTGTCTCATCTATTTGAAAGGGAAGGGGAGAGGAAATGGATGGGGAAGCTTCAGGCCTCTTCCTAGATATGTTTCTATCAGCAGTGTTCCTGAGTCGGTCAACAACCAATATGTTAGATTCTACCTCCATGTCTGCATCCTGGATGTGGGCCAAAGTAGTGGCTCTTCTTTCCCTCAATAGGAGGAAAAAATCGGGATCAAAGGCGCTAGCATAAGTGATCTTTGCAGAGACTTCGAAGGGTTTTATCTCAGTAGGGATTTTATTGAATCTCTTGGAGAAGTTGGAGACAGACTCCCCTTCTTTTCTCTTCAAAGACCCAAACTCTGTCATGTAATACATAAAGTCTTTTTTATCTCCCCACTGTCTCAAAAAGGCATTATCCAAAGCCTCAATCCCATCAATAGATCCAGGAATCAGGGCCTTAAACCATTTTCTAGCTTTGCCTTGAAGGCTATGGACAAAAATCCTCATCCATACATCTACGTGCATGATAACATTATCATCTGTAAAACTACAAAAGGCTTCTAGGTGTTCTCCTACAGTTGTGTCCCCCTCGCCTGTAAACTTAGGCAGCTACTTGAGATAACCATCTGTTGGGAGGGCATTGAGAGGATGAGGTAGCATGAGGGGAGCATACCTAGTGGCTATAATGGTCTCGATTCTGGTCATAGGGGGATTTTCTCCTGCCATAGGGATATTATGTGGAGGAGAACTTGGAGGAGAAGGAGCTCGAAAAGGGGATATTGGGGATGAGCTTCTAAGGGGAGTGGGAAACAATAGGGGATTTAGGGAGAAGTCTAGCGAGCTTAAGTCGGTGGATGCTTCTCGTTGTGCAGAAGCGGCAACAGTAACAAGAGGAGGAGCGGTAAAGCTAGGAGTGGGGAAATATTCTATGGTCTTGGGTCTACGCCAAGGTATAGCTTTAGGGGAGATGAGAGTGACAAGTATTTCTCCCTCTAATCCTAGACCAGGGGGGAAACCTCAACTGGAACACTCCTGAAGTTCAGGAAATGGGAAACTTCAGAAAGCGGTCTGCTAGGAAACTAAGGAGGAGAAAATGGAGTTCTTACAGAAGGAGATGGTGGATTACCTGGTTCGACGGTGATAGATTCTCCTTCAAAGGTGCTTCCTTTTCCGAGAACCACCTCCCGATTAGTTTTAGGTGTAGCTAGAGGCAGCTATGGATGGGACCGCGTGTGTCTGCCTCTGAAAGCCACAATTGACACGGCAGGTTCACCACAGTGGAGTCATCACAATGGAGTCGCTAGGTGCATAGTAGAATTCTTCAAAGGCTTTGATACCTGATGCACCTTCAGAATCAGAGGCTCAATGTCATTCAATCCCGGGGAAAATTTTCAACTTCGTCCCCGGCAACGACATCAGAAATGTTGGCGAGGAAAGTCACTCCTGGATCGCAGCAGGAGTAGAGCCCGACGCGCATCAATTTATGTCACGATTTGTTTATAAAAGGGGTGATCGGATGGAAGTTAACTCAAAACAATATCGTTCTAACTCTGAAACTAGGTCAGGCATGCATGGGCAAGTGAGGTCTTAGATAAACTTCAGATAGTGAGTTGTAGTAGGGGGAGTAGGGGGAAGACTGGTATCGGAGAGATGCAAAGGTCTGTCACAAACATCAGGTTTCTAACAAACTATAGGAGAAGGCATCTAAACAAAAGATCTTCTTACATTCAAATGCAGAAAACCAGAGGATACAATAATGCCACAATAAATCCTTTATCATAACACAACTGCAATAATTCATGTGAATTAGTCAATCATGAACTCCCACAGTATGAGATGAAAACTAGATGGGTAGGAAAACTATCTATCATTAAACAAGAAATATTACATATAGATGCATAACTAGAGAACTAAAGTTTCTATTAAAACTTTACAATCGGGAGCTTCGCTCTACCATCGATCCTTTGAAAAATATCAAAACTAAGCATATATACTCCTAAACATTTTCCCAACAGAGGCCTCTTGGACTTTCGGGACGAGGAGTCTCTTCAATCAAATCTGGCATGCACTCCTCTATCATACGCCACCTTAATTTTTCATGGCTCACGCCAGGGGGTAGCTGAGCCCTTAAATGCTGAATTAGCGTGTGCAGGCTTCCTTGGCAAGTCGAGGACTCAGCATGGCTTCCATGAAAAGAACCAGTATAGAGGACCATCTCGGGTAGACTTTCAGTCGGGACATCCATACTTTGCAATTAATGAGTGAGGTGAGATTTCAACCACCCTCTCTCTTCTTCATTCATTCCCAATAGGTACCGGGATTTAGATCACGTCGAATCGGCATCTGGAGAACACAGTGCCCCCCTTGTGAAATTCGATTCGGTGCTTTTGGCCTCCCTTTTGTATATCCCTTTCTACTCCCTCAAGTGACCACGGGTCGTGACCCTACGCCTATCTTCTAGAGTGCTTTCGGCGTTTCGGTGTTCGTGAATAGGAAGGAGCGGGTCTTCTCTTTTCGAAATTGCGATGGGAAAAATGTCGGGGGGGCTAACGGTCACCACGCGTCCCCCCACTGATCTGATGGTTCGGAACTAATTCAGAAATACTGTGGGCCCATGGTTTTGGCACCTGGTCGTAAAGGAGCAGGCCTGAAGGAGGGGCACTAATGTTTATCATTTGGCAATATGGGCCCCAAAGCATCAAGAGTGATCTTAGCCATTCATCCTGGAGGAACACATGGTGTGCGATTAGGTTCTCTGCCTTTTCGCCCATCGCGATTTCAAAGCATAGGGAACAACTCTCTCGCATCCCCAAAGCGCGAAGCATTGAAGACGTCTCAGACTCGGGCCCACGGTATTTCCGAATTAGTTCCAAACCATCAGATCAGTGGGGGGACGCGTGGCGATCGTTAGCCCCCCCGACATTTCGCCCATCGTGATTTTGAAAAGAGAAGACCTACTCCTTCCTATCCATGAACACTAAAACGCCGAAAGCACTCTGGAAGATAGGCGTAGGGTCATGGCTCGTGGTCACTTGAGGGAGTAGAAAGGGATATACAAAAGGGAGGCCAAAAGCACCGAATCGAGTTTCAAAAGGGGGGCACTGTGTTCTCTAGATGTCGATTCGATGTGATCTAAATCCCGGTACCTGCTGGGAATGAATGAAGAAGAGAGAGGGTGGTTGAAACCTCACCTCACTCATTAATTACAAAGTATGGATGTCCCAGCTGAAATTCTACCCGAGATGGTCCTCTGTACTGGTTCTTTTCATGGAAGCCACGCCGAGTCCTCGACTCACCAAGGAAGCTTGCACATGCTAATTCAGCGTTTAAGGTCTTAGCTACCCCCTGGCGCGAGCCATGCAGAATTAAGGTGGCGTATGACAGAGGAGTGCAGGCTAGATTTGATTGAAGAGACTCCTCGTCCCGAAAGTCTAGGAGGCCTCTGTTGGGAAAATGTTTAGGAGTATATATTCTTAGTTTTGATATTTTTCAAAGGATCGATGGTAGAGCGAAGCTCCCGATTGTAAAGTTTTAATAGACACTCTAGTTCTCTGGTTATGCACTTGTATGTAAGATTTCTTGTTTAATGACAAACAACTTTCCTACCCATCTAGTTTTCATCTCATACTGAGGGAGTTCATGATTGACTGATTCACATGAATTATTGTAGTTGTGTTATGATAAACGATTTATTGTGGCATTATTGTATTCTCTGGTTTTCTGCATTTGAATGTAAGAAGATCTTGTGTTTAGATGCCTTCTCCTACAGTCTGTTAAAAACCTGATGTTTGTGACAGACCTTTGCATCTCTCCGATACCAGTCTTCCCCCTACTCACCCCTACTACAACTCACTATCTGAAGTTTATCTAAGACCTCACTTGCCCATGCATGCATGGCCTAGTTTCGAAGTTAGAACAATATTGTTTTGAGTTAACTTCCATCCAATCACCCATTTTATAAACAAATCGTGAAATAAAATGATGGGCGTTGGGCTCTGCTACTGCTGCAATTCAGGAGTGACTTATGTCGCCAACAAAATGTATTCTTCCCTCATGGGTACCTTCGACTTCTTAGCATCGATTCACCACGTTTACGCCATGTCTAGTAGGCTTGCTTCAACCGGGAGCTCCATACCTTTCCACACTTCCTATTTTAGTGATCCATGGACCCTACCTTCTCTGAATTCATTGGGTGAAGGACAGTTGCACGTTGGCATGGCTATGCCACTATCGATAGCAGAGATTGCGTATCAATTTGTTCTAGACTCTTCTGTTGATCTCGATCCTGTTACCTCGTCGACGGACGAGGAGGATCCTGTTCTCAAGACTGTATGGGTCACCTCGTCATCCTACCCACATGATTTCCTAGATGGGACTTTGCCTTCGGATGAAGCCATCCTCAAAGCCATGAATGGTTCTAAGAGACCTTGGGATGATATGCATCATTGATCTTATTTTCTCCTAAGTCTCAAAAGAATCGAGGAAGATGATTTTCGGTCTACCTTGAGTGAGATAGTTGATCACGCCATAGTTCCACTCAATACGCATGACATTTATGTCGAGGGAAATATGGCGAGTATTTCTCCAACCGTCTTGATCGATATCTCTCGTACCCCTAGAAAGATTGAGAATGTAAATATAGGTGCATATTGTTCGCCAGAAGAAATTCTGATCTACACCAAACTCTTCAAAGAATTTTGATATGTATTCGCTTGGTCATACGAAGAGATTCTAGGGATCGACCCCCGTATTGTCGAACATGAGATTAGGACTGATCCAGATGCTAAACCTGTTCGACAATGTCTCAGAGCTGTAAATCCTAGAAAGGCCCCTACTATTAAGACAGAGGTGGAGAAGCTACTTAATGTTGGCTTCATCTACCTGGTTCCCTTGACTGAATGGGTATCCAACCCTATTCTCGTGAATAAAAAGCAAGGAACCATCCATGTGTGTATGGAATTTTGCGACTTGAACAAGGCTTGTCCTAAAGATAACTTCCCCACACCTTTCATTGATCAGATTCTCGATGAGTGTGTGAGAAGAGAAATATTTTCTTTCATGGATGGATTTTCAGGATATAACCAAATCCAGATCAAACTTGAGGACCAACACAAGACAACATTTATATGTTCTTGGGGTACTTTTGCATACTGAAAAATGCCTTTCAGCCTTAAAAACGTTGGAGCAACCTTCCAATGTGCCATGAATTCTTCTTTTCATCATCTCAAGCACATATTTGAAGCCTACCTTGATGATCTTGTTGCTCACTCTCGCAAAAGAGTGGATCATGTTATACACCTTCGGCTAGTTTTTGAAAGATGTCGTTACTATGGAATCCGGTTAAACCCTCATAAATTCATATTCTGCGTTAAGTTTGGTCTTCAATTAGGATTTTTAGTTTCTAATACCAGGATCATGGTAGATCCTTTTAAGGTTGAGGCAATACTCCAGTTGCCTCTCCCGTGCACAATTAGACAAATTCAAGGTTTACAGGGGAAAGTTGATTTTCTACGTCGATTCATAGTGAATTATGCCAATATCACTAAGGGTTTCATGTTCCTATTGAAGAAAGACACCTCTTTTATATGGGATGAGTGAGCCCAAGAGTCTTTCGATG
The DNA here is from genome assembly GCA_032191745.1 of Picea mariana. NCBI lineage: Eukaryota > Viridiplantae > Streptophyta > Pinopsida > Pinales > Pinaceae > Picea > Picea mariana. The sequence continues at coordinate 411,023 of JASDQU010736834.1, forward strand.
CTTTGAAGAAAGCCTTTGTATTGGCCCCTCTACTGAAATCTCCTGATTAGAGTAGAGATTACTTGTTGTATATCGCCGCATCTGTAGAGACGATTGGTATGGTTCTAGTTCAGGAGGATGATGAGCTCCATGAGCACGTCATCTACTATCTCAGTAGAAATTTAGTTGGTCCTGAGCTTAATTACTCTCACATCGAAAAACTAGCTTTGGTTGTCGTTCACGCAGTCCAACATTTACGTCACTATATATTGCTTGTCAAAACTACTGTGGTTGTTGATGTCAATCCATTTCAATACGTCCTCACCAGGCATATCATAAGAGGGAAATATAATAAATGGATTTCCATCCTACAAGAATTTGATCTTGACTTTGCTTCGGCCAAGTCCAAGAAATCACTAGTTTTTGTGGAGTTAATATCCGATTTTCCATGATTAGACGAGGATGTTATCCATGTTGATTCATTTACAGACGAACATATTTTCCTTGTCTCATGATCTGACCCCTAGTATGGAGACATTGTTTTATATCTTCAAACCTTGAATTTCACTCAGCATCTCTCACGAGATGATCGGCGATGTGTTAGATATCAAGCCAAAAAAATACTATCATCGGTGACACTTTATAAAGCCTAGGAATACACAATATATTGCATCATTTCTTAAATCACAAGGAAGTCCAGTCATTCCTAAATGATTGCCACAAAGGGGCTTGTGGTGGTCACCTATCTGGGCTTGCGACAACCCAAAAAATCCTGCGAGCCGGATATTTCTGACCCACTATATTTAAAGATTGTATCGAAGCGGTTAACAAGTGTCACCCATGCCAGGTGTTCACTCAAAAAATGAGCTCGCATCTAGCCCCTCTTCACCCAGTCATTATCGTTGGCCACTTCACCAAGTGGGGGGTAGATTTTGTTGATTGCAACCCAACTTCGACTAGGGGTCACCGACATATTATCATGGTCATCGACTACTTCAATAAGTGGGTCGAGGCCATGCCTACCGTAAAATCTGATGGGAAGACAACAACCTTCTTCGTGTTCAACCAAACTATCACCTAGTTCGGTATCCTGAGTGAGATTGTCACTGATCATGGCAGTCACTTTTAGAATGAAATGATGGTAGAACTAGTATCTAAGCTGGGGTTTAGACACGATCATTCATCCCCTTATTACCCCTAAGAAAATGGACAAGTAGAGGCCGTCAACAAGTATCTCAAGACCATTTTGCAAAAAACTATCACTCTGAGTAACTCCAATTGGCACATCATGCTATATCCTGCACTTTGGGCATACCGAACCTTGGTTAACACTACCACCAATTTTTCCCCTTCTCAGTTAGTGCACGGTGTGGAGTTGATCCTTCCCATTGAATGTGAAATCCCTTCTCTCAAGTTGGCAGTCGAGCTCCTACCTGACACTTCGGATTTAGAGCGACACCTTGTGCACCTAGAGAGTCTTGACGAGCAGTGTCAGGACGCCTTTACGGCAATCGAGGCAAACAAGAAATGTGTTAAGGTTCAGTACGACAAGTCTCTCTATCCCTAGTTGTATGTTGAGGGTGACTTGGTCCTCTTGTATGATCAAGCCAAAGAACCACTAGGGATAGGAAAGCTTATACCCATGTGGCACGGTACTTACATCGTGAGATGGGTACTAGAAAAACGAGCCTATGATTTGGAAGATTATGAAGGGAATAAGTCAGACAAGCTTAGGAATGGGCTCTACTTGAAAAGGTACTACGCTTGATCCCTAGGCTTGGGCGGAACTCTTTGTATACTAATGTAAATTTAATGTATATACGTCTCTTTTCTCCTTTTCTTTTATCTTTAACTTGCTTATCGTGTTTTCCCTTTGTTGGCAGATGTCAATAGAGTCTTCATTCTACCTAGGATTCACAGACAGAGCTAGTCGTCATACACATAACTTGGCTTCCACTGCTTGGGTGGTTTACTTACCCAAGGGTTTGTTGGTATCTTCAGGTGGCACATGGCTAGGGTCATCCACGAATAGCGTGGCCGAATATAGTGTTGTCATAGAAATTTTTCACGATGCTATCTCACATGGTATTCGCTCATTAGAAGTTCACCTGGATTCCCAGTTAGTAGTATGTCAGTTGAACGGTTGTTACCACGTGCATGATCCTACTTTACTTTGTCGATTCCTACGGGTACGTCTTTTAGAACGACAATTTGATTTTATTACATATGATCACATTCCTAGGAGTTCTAATCATGTATCCAATGCCTACACTAATTATGTTTTAGATTGGCATTTGCCACATTAATAAATCAAAGAAAACCATTAAATCAATGTACACATTGTAAGATATAAGTTAAGCCAAAGATCCCTTTTTATATATTTTAAAAATATGGTGTTTATATTACAAAAATTGGGGCTAAAACCCTCAAAATACTTATACAACCGATATAGATATCCCATGACATCTATGCCTGTGGTGTTGGATGTGTGTCATGGTAGAAAACCACAACATTTGCGAGATGATAGAAGAGTCGTACCCATGCTCTAGGTACACCAACAACCTGGCGCTACATGGCTTCAGGTAGATCCTCTACCTGAACCATAGGAATCCTCTGTGTCAAATGAGATAGGTTACCCTGCACATTATGTAGGACTCTCCCCACCTCTCCTCTTGCCGCCTCATCTCCCTAATTCCTTCACATATGTCATAGGAATCCCTTTGGTCACTGTGGACCCACGTCTACGATTACAAAAATATCTAGTTAATATTTAAAACACCATCCAAAAATATTTTTGTTTCCTTAAGTATAAAAATACAAAAAATGAAATATGTGAAAACTTTTTACTTATGGCGCCATAGACGGCCCGTGGTGGAAGAGGCATATCTGGGTCTCATCTGAAATTGATCCCCACATAAGGATAGTCATCCAGAGAAATTATTTGTCTCCGCCACCATAAGAAAAAATCATCGTTGTAGGGTGTCGACACCCTACCTTCCCCCTACCATCTCATGAGTTAGATCCACTATGCCATGGATGCATATCATGGTCCCCTAGGAAGGATCTCCACTCTAGGTCCCAGACCTGTAACCCGCTCAAAAAAGAAGCTACAAAGAATAGAGGCAAACCTGAAGTTTCTCTTACCCCCCTACTTGCACTCTATCAACTGACCTTTCATATTGGTCAGCAACAAGGTACACCAATCATAGACAGTCGATCTTTCACACTCCACTGTGTAAAACATAAGTGGTCTCGATGCTTGATGCAATGAGGCTGAACCTATGATCCTGGTAAGCACAAGCACGGTGATCTTCAAACTGAGGTTACTGATTGCCCGGATGGGGACTTGACTTCCCACCATGGGATTCTTTGCCACACAGTGGGCTTTGATATACTCCTCGATCTTCATCCCACTCCTTGATCTACATGACTTGAGGTTCACAACCTCTCCTCAACGTGATAGACCATTCAATAAGTAGATATCCTCTACTTCGAACCTTAATGGTTGTCCATCAAGGATAAAGCTCTCGCTACCAGGATCCCAATAACCCACCAACATTTACAAAAACCTCACTTGGGCCCTCATTCCTTTGAGAGCCCAAAACATGTACAAACCACATCTTTTTAAAGCTGCTTGAGCCATCAGATCTTGATCCACAACTGCATCTACCTCCTCATGCTCTCGCTCTCTCCATTCCAAGACCATCCTGCAAAAAATAAATCAATTTTTGAGTTAAGAACCCCCTTTTTTGCCAATTGTGTACATATACGCGGATTACTTGCCCACAGTCGTGTGTAGGGATCAATACACAATCCCTGTGGTTCAAATAGGGGCGTATACCTAGTCGTACATGTGACCTACAGAAGGAAACCCGCGTATACCAAAAATTCTAATTTACGCCCTCAAAAAATAAAAAATGGAAACCTAGTTCAAAAATGCAATCCACTAATTTGAAGAAGATGAGATGAAGAGTTACCTGATCCAGACGGTTCGTGATTTTGTTGCCTGATGCTCTTGCAATCGTTGTTTGAATCTTGGAGGTATTTTAGTCCAAATTGCACTATTTGGGTAAAAATTAAAATGATACAGTAATTTGTGATTTTATTACTATTTATAAGTTATTTTTACCCACTTTATATAGTTTCATGCTATTTTTTAACCTAATGGACTAATTCAAGAATGGTTTTAACCTAGTTTTTGTAGTTTTGACTCATTTTTCTTGTGGATTTCAACGTCATGGTTGGTCGTTCGTCTCCTCAGGCAGGTATTTTCATAACCTATCATATAGGATAAGTATTTATTCCATCGTTCATTTCAAATTATCCTTCGACTACCACTTTTTACACCTTAGGTACAAACCCATTTATTGCGATGCATGACCCTCCATCTGTTATAAGTAGAGTCATTAATAAATGGTAGAGACTTACCAAACATGGGTACCCTAGTTAGAACCTCTTTTTCATTTGGTGCCCATGCCAAGTTTTTCCTTAGGACCAGGAGTCCATTATAATTCGATACATGACTTTATGATGAACCTCATTTCTCATTCATACACATGCATCCTTATTACCCTCAGACTCCCAAAAATGAGTCTTAGTTAAGCTCTTTTCCGACTCGTCTAAAAAACTGAAAAGGTTGCCGAGTGATTTGTCCCTTTCACACTCGTTAAAATTGGATTTGAAAGGTCACAAATCTTAGTTAAGATCTTTTCTGACTCGTTATCAAAAATAGAAAAGATTGCCGAGTGAACTTGTCTTTTTCACACTCGTAAATTGGATTTGAAAAGACGTCTATTTGGCTCAATTTTACCCCTTTTTCTCACCAAGTAGACTAAAAGACATAAAAATGACATTTTTTGGCGTTAAGTTGTGATTGCATCTCATGCCCTCACTTGTAGTATTGAGCCTTTATCCGGTTCTTGTTTTTCATTATAAATCGATGCCTAAGTAGTTTTTGCATCCTCAACCAAGCAGAGCCTTGTTTATATCATTCGCAATTTGACACGCTATACCCTGGAGGGAACATCACCATGAGTGTCCATCTCCTGCATGCATTCCCCTGCATTGAGCATAGGTACGTTCCACTACTATAACTAGTTTTGCTTACTTGCGACACTCGTTCCCTCCTTTGTATCATGGCACTCTTTTGTTATGAAAAAACAAAAAAAGACGGGCAGAAAGGGAGTACTATATTATGTTCGACAGAAGTCATGTCACCTTTGAACAAAGCACAAAGTTATTGAGTCCTTCTGTCATCATAATTTTGGGTTTAGCATGGACCTAGGAAGTTGATCTCGTTACAAATTTGTCTCTACCAACTGGTTACTCTTCCAGTCCCTATAGAGAACATTATTGATGCCTCCTACATCTAATAGTCACATCATTGAGTCTATGCTATCGGAGTCCACCATATGTCTCATGATATTGTTCAAAGGAATTTTATCAACCTGTGTCGGCCACTCCTCAGAAATATTCACTTTGCATGTTGGCCATACCCTCAGTTTGTCTCAGAATCACATGATACTATGGTCTTATCATGCACCCTGGCCCTACTTTCATCATCGGTAGGTCACCTTGAACCCAACAATCGACACTTCATCATTGGTCATTAACTGGGTGGTTTCTCTTGTGTTCGACGGAAAGACATCTATTCACACTTTGGGATTCATGTAGTGTCTTGGTTTCCATTAGCCTTATTGGTGGCTTCCTCGCCTTTGTCAGCAGTTTTCATCACTAACTGTTATTCAGAGGGTATTTTTCGTGTATCGCTTTCATTTGGCACACGCAAAAGATGCACAGGGTCATTGGTTTGTGAACATGTTCTTCATCCGATCTCCACCAAATCATGAAGCTCCTTCTTTGTTCCTCATGCTGACTAATGAGAGATGCCTTAATTATCTCCTTTCAATGGGTCTCTTTCCATCGACTTCGGCTCATTTATTCTGGATATGGGACCTAGAGTTTTGTGAGTGCCTTGAGGTTTGCAGTCATTAGTGGCAGGCTCTCTCTCCATTGACAAATGGGAATACATCAATGTCTCCTAATCAATGGATTTCTCAAGTGTTCGACACCAACTCCTTTATTCACACTTGTAGAAATTTACTCGGTGCCTTGATACCTACTGTCATTATTGGTAGGTTGTCTCACGTTTGTTAACGGTATACTTTCATGACTGGTAATCAAACGATGTCTCATCATGTTCGACCTCAACTCCTTTTTTCACATGATGTAGACTTGCACCTTGGTGGATTGTGTAGAAAACTTGAAGACATCACTATGTGGCCGCAACTTTCCTGAGTTGTTGCTTCCCTTTCATTGGACCAACACCTATTCGACTTTAGTGATCATGGGAGATTAGATTGTACTCCATGGTATACAGATATCTTCACATTGATCTTGAGACTGGTTTCACTGGGCCTTGTTCATGATTATGACAACTTTTGGCATGCAACCGCATTTGTATTTTCCTATTCATGGCCATGAACACTTATCTGGTATATTTTCCACATGGATCTACATTGTATTCTTGGTAGACATGTATGCAAAGTCAGTACATAATGTAATGAGCAATTGAGTTAGTCCAGCTGGTTCTCTACCAATCCACTTCTGGGTTATTTATAATGTATTTCAGCCATTGCAGATACTCCTCTAGTCTAACACATTAGGGGGCATCTATTATAGCAAGATTTTCCTCACCATTTCTATCTTGCACAGAGGGCCTTTTTCCATTTTCCTATGCAGACTCGTCATCCTTTTTTGATGAATCCAGAGCCAAAAATATACATTTTTCCACATATACGCTCCCTACCAGCTATGAAAGATGTGTATACATTGTCTGCTCCACTATAGCCCACGTACATTAGGATTTGTGCCCGAAAAAAAAAAATGAGGTCGGGTTTCTATGTCACGACTGAAGATATCTGATCCTTAGCCTTCCACATAATGGAAACGTTCTGACTCAACCCTTCAGTTGCATTCTGAAGGCTATAAAAGCAAAATTCCAAGCTATGGAAAAGAAGACAAAGCATTCAACTTTGAGAGAAAAGTTACTCTAGAGAAATTAATTCATATTGAGTTTGCATCCCTTTGTCTTTCAAGTTTGAACTCAGTGTTCAACCCCCAAGCTCTTTCCCTATTGTTGAGAGAACCTCATTGACTCTCTCCTATATGCTTGCCTTTGGTGGAGGATTGAAGTGGTGGAAGCCCAGTTGGAAGTAACTTGGTTTATTGGTTTCAAACCATGCTGACACGAAAGTATGTAATGTTGTCACTTCTGCTAATCAATTATTAATAGAAATAATCCTTTCCCATCCTATTCGTATATTGCAAATGTATGATTATTATCCATGGGCATGTTTGTAATGTTTATTGATGGATTATGCTATCTAATGTGCTAACCCGATTATATCATTGCTATATGCTTGCTCTGCTCGTTTGTTAAGAACTTATTGCAGGCATAAAGCTTTGGGTCGAAGTACTCAATGGTGGAACATCATCAAATGTTGGATCGAGGTAGGCCTCTTTCTTATATTGCACATTAGTTCATATGGCATATGTTGGAGTTGAGTTGATTTATTCAGTCATACATGTCTGTTGTGGTTTACCCTTGGCCATAGAGAGTTTTTTCCTTGTAACAAATGCTCTGTCAAAATTATCAGAACTAAAGTAATTAATCAAGACTTCAATGAACCTATCTAAATTAGTATCCTTCAGGGAAATTTATGGCTAAGAAGGAAAATATATAAAACTACAATAAACCAACTCCTACAACCTACAAACAACACATAACCATGGACGTCCTTCTATGATGTACACAGTTCAATCAAACAATCTGTAATTAAGGAAAACAAATTAGATTAACAATTTATAATTGACATATACACACAACAATTAAAATTGAGAAATACATGCAGTAAAGACACAATTTCAAATTCTAAATAAGAAACAAGATGAATCATAACATATATATTGATATACACAGTCACATAGACCACTAGTGGGCCCCCAACAGATTGTGGCTACACTTCAACAGGAACATGCAGAGGCTAAATCAATGCAATATTGTCATTAAGCGCAAAAACAGAGTATGGAACGAAATCGAAGATAATTTATGTATCGAAACAATAAAATTATGTCTTCAATCGTGCCATAGGTAGTGGTATTTATAGATGATTACAGCTTAAGAGGTCGACCTCCTCTAAAAAAAATAAACTCATTTTAAAGGGTGAAATCATGAAGGTGGGTTACACTTTTGCTTGTTTTATGAGAAAAAAAACTGTATTTTCACAAGTTATTCAACTTCCGACATATAAAAGTATTTTTTTTATTTAGAATTTCACTTTACAGTAAAAACAAAACTTGTGAAGAATTGTGTTAGCATTCCAATGACTATTTTTCAATTTTTTTTTATCACGATTTGATATGTCAATTTGACAATTGTTTAACAGTATGTTTCTTAAACATGAAATGAATGATAATGAATTACTTATTTCTACAACAATGTATATATTATTAAACTTATGTTTTGAATAAACAAAATATAATGCAACAATCTACA
>JASDQU010736834.1:430726-440757 GCA_032191745.1 Picea mariana
TTCTCTGGCAGTTTGACCATGTGTTCAGCATCACTGGATGTCATGCTGAGATTCCTCAGCCTCTCTGGCAGTCGAGACTCTTCATCTTCTCTCGCATAGTTGAGCTTACACTTTCTGCTTCAGTTACCAACTTCAACGCTCATCCACTTGTCCCTCTAAAAATCGTCTTCATTCATTGGAAGAATCTTGGAGACTCTTCAGCTCCTCTGGCGATCACAAAAAAGTCTCTTCAAATCTTCTGGTAGAAACCATCAATGGTTTCTAGCAGTTACACTGTGAAGAGCAACATTAGCCCTCCGATCATACTCAAATTCACCTGCACCGTTGGATTGGATCCATGGGATCTTGCATTCATTTCGGCATTTTGGCATTCGGAAATTCAACATTCATGTGATCAAGTGTCTCGACACTCCTAGTTGCGATCCCCAAAACTATGAAAAGGAGCTTGTTTGCACTAGCTCCTTCCCCCATCTTCCACTGATGTGACCATAGGATACATCCATTTAACCTGTTCGGTATTTTTGTGAACTTATGACCTTCATCAACCCTAATCGACGGTCCATGATCTCGATGAATTGATGGTCCATATCTCATCGTGAATTCACATGTCGTTGTTGCTTAGATGGAGGTTCTCGTCACTCCAAGTCGTGATAGGCGAGACTCCGAGATGGAGCTTAGATCAACGGTCCAGAATCTTGGTGTAATAACGGTCCAGATCTCATCGTGAATTTGCATCTCGCAATTCCTTAGATGGAGGTTCTCGTCAATCCAAGTTGCGATAGGTGAAGCTCCGAGATGGAGCTTATATCAACGGTCCAGAATCCTTGGTGATCTGACAGTTCGGATCATTTCACAATTTTTACATTCCTGTGGTATTGTTTCTTGACTCTCCAAATCGCTATTCGCGAAACCCTGAAACAGAGTCTTTGACATGCTCTGATCCTCTGCCATGTGTCCCTCTTGAATCAACGGTCAAGATCTTGTCGTGATTTCTCATATCACAATTTCAACATTCCTATGGTATTGTTTCTTGACTCTCCAAGTTGCGATTCGCGAAACCCCAAAGTGATCTAAACCTACTGACATCACACATGGATTGACATGTGTCAAATAACTGCCATGTGTCACTCTGATTCGTGACTTACATGTGCGTAAAATGTTGAATCAGCTTGACACTTGTCATTACCTGGTTGTGCCACGTGTTCTTAGCTGACGTGGTTTGCTGACGTGTCTGTTTCGGGATTTAGCATTTCACAATTTCAGGACTCATGTTGTAAAGAACCTTGACATTTCCATCTCCCGATATCCAAAATCCTGATAGCCAAAACTCTAAAATGGAGTTGGACCACCACTTCGATCTTGCACTTTAAAGAACGTGCAGGTTCTTCCTGATCCAATGATGGTAGGTACTTATGATCAGATCTGACGCCTGAGATCTATCCTCCTCTTTTGTGCATTCTTCTTGTCTACAATCTGATCTGACGGTCCTCCTTCTTTTGGGAATTTAAATGGGATCCAATGATCACTAACACTTCTCCTCCCGAGCTTAGGCACTGTGTTCGATTCTGCACTAATTCCTCCTGAGCTTACTTTATCCTTGTTTTTCCTTCGTTGCATACTCTGATCTTGCCATCAATGACAAGCACATACTTCTTGTAAAGCATGCCAACCATCCTTTGCACTATCTCTTCTGATCTTATCGATCTTGCAGCATCTTCCCAAAATACTTCTGGTGCCCATCTGTTACATTCTTTCTGTACTCAAGCCATCATCGTTGTTGTACTTGCCATCAATGACAAGCATACACTGCCTGTAAAACATGCCAACATCAAAGACAGTATGGAGAAGGTCAAATGAGTGGGCAAAGGGCCAAAACAAGATCTAGGAAAGAAAAAAAAAATCAGAGCTCCTCCCCAGTGGAGTCGCCAATTTCTGTTATAGGTGAATCCTCCTGTGGACAAGAGGATTCCCTCTTGGTCTCTATACTCCTAAGGCCAAGACATAAAAGTACTTAACATGGACATTGACATCCTTTTAGGTCTAATAAATATAATATATGAAGGATAAGAAGAAATATATGTACCTTATTAATGACGTTTGTCCTTGCAAAGTCCAGGCTAAGCTTCGATCCTGAGATCCCTGATAGGTCCTGTAGAACAAACAAAGATACAATGGACTTCCTATTCTACTCAGATTAGCTCAAATATAGATCTATCTACTAAAGACAAAATCATGTGGATCAAACATAAGTTTCAAAGAAATAGGCCAGGCATTGATATATTTATAAGAACAAGTAAAAGTACTTACAATTCCTTTGATGAAGATGCATCAAATTCTTCCAGTTCTCCTTGTCCAACCCCTTTGCTTAAGTAATCTACATTGATTTATTTGATAACATCTCACTTATGGGATCATAAGTTTGGTGTAATTCTCAATCTCCACATATCCTTTCTGCCATGAGGAGGCCTCCTTATATAGGCTTGGAGAGGCCTAATCACTTGATAGATCTTTGATATAAGTTGAGGATTCCTCTCCTTTAGTTGTGGATCTCCCCTAATATCATGCCTTGACCCAAGATTCAAACCCAACTACCTCCAGATATTGAGGGGATTGTCCCCTGATTTCCTCCAACAAACCAAATTTCACCCAAAAAAGGGAAGCACTCCCTCAAAAGGTGCACAGAGCACTGGAACGCTCCTCTATAAGGGAGTACAGAGTGCCAACACTCCCTGTCAGTAGTTAGGGGAGCGCTTCCTCCMAAAATTGATGTTTTAGTGGCYTTTTCAGTGGCACGAGGTTTGTAATCTTCTGTCAACTGATTTTCCTTCTTCAAAACTAGTCTTTGAGGTGTCTTAGTGTCCTTACAATGTCATTAGAGAGATGACATAGGCAATATGGMAGTATGATGTTTGTGACACTTGTGGTCAAGATGTGACACTTGCGGACAATATGCGACACTTACAACACTTGTAATGACGACACTTGCGACACTATTGAAATGAGTAATTTTGATGTGTAACAGATTGCCCCCAAAAGTGTGAAGTCAGAAGACGATGATGATTGTAGTACTTTGTAGACTTTTTTGAGCAAGGGTATGGATGTAGAGAGATTGGAAAAATTTGCACACAACCATCAAACAAATATTATGACATGTTTCAAACCCAAGGCAAGCATACCTATGCTTGAGTGATAAACACTTTTTAGGTATGGACTCCATAAAATACATTGTGGATCCATAATTATATTGACAAAAAGGTATAGCCACTGAAGATACAATGTGGTTCTATAATCCTATGACCTAAACTGATCGTAGCCATGAAGAATACATAGTGGATCTATGAGACGAAAAGACATAGCCACGACCAATACAAAGTGGATATATGTAACAGTATATGTGTCACAGTTCAAAAGAAATCCTTTGCAACCTGGGAAAAGTATACATAAGAGTGAAAAATCAACCCAGGATCTTCTTACCGATCCCGATGTAGTACAAATCTAACCATGTGAATAGATGTCCTGATGTCGAACATGGCAGAAACCACTTGATTATCGGTCAATGAGGTAAACCATTTACAAGCGCAAGGGAGATCACCATTGATGTCAATGATTCCCAAGGTACTCTAGTAAATTCTGACGAATGTGAATAGATGAGCTGAAGTCAAAAATCCATGGAATCATCTGATCAGAGGTCAATTATGTAAACCCATTGTTCGACGTGAGGAGACCTGCCATTATGGCATGCAGGTCCCAAGGTACTAGCTGGTTTCTAAGTCTAGTTTCTGGATAATGTGTTGAAGTCGACATGAATAGACTCATCGAAGGAGGGACTTTATGTATCCCCCATAAATGACACAAAACTGACATAGAGATATAATTGGTGGATCAAATGAACATGGACTGACATGAGTATTGAAACAGGATATTTGTGATGGCTGATGCTTGAGGTAGATACTTCCCTTGAACACTGAGGCATGACAGTAGAAACTTGACATGGACTGAAACTTGATAATGCAATGGACACTATGACTTACATTGGGTGACCCAAAGGAGTAAGGAAACTTAAAGGATTGGTTCAGTATAGAGGTTCAATGGATTGACAATGATATAATTTCGTGTTCAAGGGCGACTGTAAGGTTACTAGTAAAGTTCTCAGAAACTGCTTGGCTTGCTTCTTTTAATTTTTCCCCCATCCAGATATATGAGTACCTCTTTTTTGGTTTAGTGAGATCTAGGAGGGTAACACATGCTTGATATAACTCACCTTCAATAAGTTCATCTTCCTTTGTTTAACGAACTAGAAGAAGTAAGGGTTCGTTCCCATATGGGCCCTTCAATGTATGATTGTTTAACGAGTCCAGAGAAGGTAAACTCAGATGTTTTTCATATTTAAAGAGTCTGAAAATGACTTAAAGACGACTCTAATGTGGTCCTTTTTCGTAATATTAGTCTTGCGAGGCCAAAAAAGAGATAAAATACCACTCTAAAGACGCCCTTTCAAACCTTTTAATGAGTGGTAAAGGAAGCAAGATCACTCGACAATATTTTCATGTTTAGAGAGTCTGAAAAGAGATTAAAGACGAATCCAAGGGGTTCCTTTTTTGTATATCCATGCGAGCCCAAAAAAGAGATAAAAGGTTTCTCAGTTGCATTCTCATGTATTTACAAGCACGAGAAAGAACAAAGACTAAGCTCGGTATGCCCCCAGCTTGAAAGCTAGTGGATTAAATCCAAAATGATCATCAAAGGCTGGAGACATGCCCCCCAAGCTTCAAATCATTCATCGACTTTGAGTTTGTCACCAATGTCTATACCAGATGGAGAAAAATGATACAGGTGGATGAAAAGAAGGTTCAAATATGAGACCTAACGAAAGACTCGACTCGACATCTACGAGATCTGGTGAAAGACTCGACCTGACAGGAGAGGTGACTGTTTCATTTTTTAACGAGATTGACACAGGAAAAGAACTATGCTCAAGGCTCCGGGTTCAATCCCCAACTTTCTGTTTCATTTTTTAATGAGCTTGCGACACTTGTGGTCAAGATGTGACAATTGCGGACAAGATGCGACACTTACAACACTTGTAATGATGACACTTGCGACACTATTGAAGTGAGTAATTTTGATGTGTAACACATTCTTCCATGAATGTGCATAATTTATTTCATGTCTCTTTACTAAAGAAATATGTACTTCATCCTAACCATGTTATTGATTGGCATCTGATTCAGGTAGAGAGAGAGGGAGACTTTCAGGTTCAGCCAGTGCGGTTATTGGACAGAAAGGTCAAAATTCTCCGAAATCGAGTTATAGAGCTGGTAAAAGTTCAATGGACCTACTACGGTCTTGAATATGCTATGTAGAAGCATGAATATGCCATGCGGGTAGAGTACCTGCAAATTTTTTAATAAATTTTGAGATTTTGATCTCTCTTTTATATATGCACTGAGGACAGTGCCAAAATAAAGGGGAGGGGATGTAACACCCCAGGTTTTGAACCCCCATTATAAATAATGTATTTTTACAATGATGAGAGGCCAGAGTACCCAAAAAAGTATTAAAAGGCCAGTGTTCCCAAGAAATGTAATGTTTTGATCATTATTAATAATAAATACATTGTTGGTTTCTAGATGGAGAAGGTCTAGAGTTATAGGGGGCTATGATTCCACAAGAGAGGGGGATTGACGGGCTGAATGTTTATTTCCTATTTTAAATACCCTTTTTTCTAAGGGAGTGGATCAGTTACGTGAGCTTCTTGGGGGAGGCCAGGAGGTTCTTGATTCCCTATGAAATACTTAAACTCGCCCCTGGTTTGTTGGGGGGTTGGCTGATTGCTCATTCACTCATTTTGTTCATTCACTTAATTCACTCATCCAATTTCTCACTGGTTCATGTGTTCATTCAATTTCTCACTCGTTCATTCATCCCATCCTTACCTATCACTCATTGATCCATCTTCATCCACGTCTTGTCTTGGGAAAGGAAAATGAACTGCCAAAGAGTATCCATGGAATTGTTGGTTCTAGTGGTCGTTGGTGTAATCCAACCATGAATTGAGGCTTACATGTATAAGATGCATTGGCCTGTGTCCAAATTTTTTCATAGCTGCGATTACTGAGAGTTCCAGCATTGAGATTCTGAACCAATTGTGCTGGATCCCTGGAAGGTGAAGGACTGCATGAGGTACTACATGGCAGAGAAGGGTGGAGGTCCATTCTCTTGGGTGGTGTAGGTTGGATAGAAGAGAGTTGGGTAATTGGATTATTGTGAGTGTTGGGAAAGCCTATGAGAGCTTGAGTGTTGACTGGTTTGGGAAGCCAAGTAACACTCTAGAACTGTCCTAGTGGATTCATAGCCCTGGCTTCGGGGTGACACCATTGTTGAGATTTGGAACAACAGTGTCTACAGTTGGGTGGAATGTCCTTGGTCTGCAGCCAGTTGGTTTCATCTTTTATAAAGATTAATGCTCTTTGTTATGGTATTAACTATCTGTATATGAATGTATTTCGTTGTGTATGTATTTTTTGTTTAATTGAATCTTTAGAATATGCATGTTTATTGGTTATTGTTGTGCATGTCGTTAGATCTTTTCTTTTATGTGTACTTATTAATTTGAAAAGGTATAGGTAAGAGAAATAAGTCCTAGGGTGGGCTTGAAGGTGGCATACCTTGGCCTGTGGGAGGTTGGGGTGTGTTACAAGGAGATCCTCTAATACGGAATCTGATTCTTTAAGTAATGTTTGTGTGCCTTCCAAGAATATTTGTGTGCTCACCAACTCATGAGTGAGTCAATCCACCTCCAACTCCTACTCCCTCAGGGCCCTATGATACATCTCTCCAACCTCCACTAGGTAATCTTTGTCCATAAAAAACTATTGGTAGCCAGACCTCATCACAGTCACTCTCTCCCTGAGACAATGAAATCCATCCATGGAAAGTCCCCCATATGAACTATCATGTGCCATCGATGCAAACTAGCAATATCCTGCCACCAATGCATGCATGTCATCAATGCATCTGGTGACTTCCATGATCATGCCCTCATTGACTCCTAATTGTCCTACCAAGTGTCTTAAATTCTGATCACAATCCTTCTGAGGGCTACCTCATGCCTCTCACTACTAATGTAAACAATGGAATCCTCAACAACACACTCCTCAAAAGACAAGGCACTGAACTGCCCACTATCCACTGTGCTACTAAGTCCTCTTGTATGGCACTGCACCCCGTCATCAATTGCTACCCCCATATAAATCACATTGTATCATGTATGGGTAGTTGTGTCCTCCTGTGTGCTCAATCTGCTAATGTCGTCTCCAATTGGATCCCATATAGATGTGTCTATACATGATATATGGCATCCCGACCAACAAGGAGTGCATCCTCATCACTGTAGACCTGTCCTGAAAATGATTATCCCATCAAACTATCAGTCCCCAGAACTTGATCTAACAATGGAATCTCCAAAATAGGTGACTCACACTCCTCATACTAATAGGTATGTGTAAGTTCAACTATCTCCAAGTCATGTAACTCCTCTTGGGTCTACAAATATATATGTCCCTAATGCACAATCCCAAAACAAGGCTCCTCCACCATATTAGAAATGCCACTGATATCCTCATGTTTCGTGGCTATCATAGGTGTCTAAGAAGATGAAAATGTGTCACTATGTTGGAAGCAAGCCAAATAGGAAATAAAGTTTATTTTGGGAAAGAAGGCGCGCACGAGGAAAGCGACAACTGGAATAAAGAACAGAACACGTGCATGCATGGAAGACCTAATGACGTCAGGGTTAGAGTTTTTGCAATACATTGTAATGGATGGCGAGCTAGAAATGTATAAATATAGATACCTAGGTCTCATAGAGGGGGAGAGAAAGGAAATAGAGTAGAGATGAAGAGTCCTGTTTTGATAACTAGTTGTAATGTTTTGCTATACGACCTAATTTTGTAATATGTTGAGCTAGAGAGGAGTAAGGAGGGTATATATTTAGGGTTATATCATAGGCTGAGGATCCTGGTACGATCTATTCTACCTCATAATAGATCTCGACCCGATTGAGAAGACTTGTTAAGCACACAACGCTGTAGTTTTGGAACTGATATAATGAAAAAGCTTGAGAGCCATATCTTTGTGGACATAACCTAGGAGGGGCATGAATGATGGTAAAACCTGTGTTATGTGATTGAATTCATGTGTTTATTTACTGTTTCAATAGTTGTTGATATGCTAAATGAATGAGCCGATTATATTTTATGCATAATCGTGAATGGTAGTTTATTGCAGTAATAAGTTAAAATAGAACTCTCAGSGTACATTTCAAAGATCTCTAGTCAATCTTGGGCTGAAAGCACATGATTATTGTAGCCACCCATTAAGACTATCTCAGGTGAGACTGCACAGTGCACTCTGTGCGTTGTGTTGCCTTTTGGTTTACTAGGAGGGCCGATAGTTTTAGAGGCTTTGTTGGAACCCCAAACAAACGCGAACCTTGGGTCACTCGAGATAAAGGTATAAACTCAGATGAGAATAATAACCAACAAATGGTTCCATTTTCATGGTTGGAACAATAGAGGATTGAGTAGATGGGATCTGTTGAAGAACTGTTTAAATATACTTAAGATCTGCGGGAGACAGGTCAAGAGAATACTAAAATAATGAGCCTCTAAAAGGGGATGTTGAGACCATGGAATCTCACAAAAGAAGAGATTGAAAGTTCGCTGAAGACAAAGGAGCCGAGGTTTGCAAAGAACAATAGCATAAATCCTAGAGTAACACCCCACAAATATCTTGAGAAATACGTGTTTACTGATTTGCATGAAGTATCTTTCTATGATTTTCCACACTTATTGCAGGAGTGGATACTAAGGTTGAAGGATAACCACACAACAAACTAGATCTGATAGTTAGAGTGGACCTCAATACAAATTGAACAGCTACAACAGGTGAACAACAAATTCACCAGCGAAGTAGATTTTTGGCTCAACAATATTGTAGCAGGATTTATAACAGAATTTGCAGTCAATAAAACAAAGTCGTACAGCGTAGCGGAGCAATAGTTTCTACGTCGACCTCGAGGAAGGTATATTATATCGTTGTATACTTCTATTAAGATCTTGTTGTATAAAAAAGGTGTAATTACAATGGATCCAAATAACTAAAATTCCTTGCGTGCATGGGGGAGGGGGAAGCGCTGACAAAAAGAGGAGAAATGGAAGGAGGAATGGATAAGGAAAAGAAGGAGGAACCCTTGGAACCAATCATGATGGAAAACAACCAGATCAAGCAGATCATGGAGATATATGGAAATACATGCATAGGAGTACCCTACCAATACAAGGTAAACACCCAGAAGAGGGCTATAGCCACGAGGGAAGGCTTGGCAAGTGGTGAAGAAGGGCTAGAGGATCTCCAGGCTGTGGAGTAGATCGAGGAAATCCTATGTGCAACATATGCGAGGAAGATGAGATGTCCAAGAGCAGGAAGCAATGGAAACAATCCTACCCATAGTAATGTCAATGTGGAACCCATAAACCCATGTGTGACTAATACACCAAAGAGAACACCACCATTTAGACAATCACATTTTGGGGGAAGAAATCCAGCAGGAAGTACATCTACAAAAGGAACAACAACTGGAGGAGCTAGTTCAGGAAGCACTAGTCAAGTATCTGCACTGTGTAGAGGTAGTATTTCAATATTTAGGATGGCAGGACACGATCCCACCATCAGGTTACCAAAGTTCAAAGGAGAAGCATCAGAAGATCCAGAAAAACATGTGTTTATCTATGAAAAGATTTTGGAAGAAAAATAGATCACAGACGAAGATATTAAACTTACACACCTAGATATTACACTAAGGGAATGCACACTGGATTGATATATGAGTTTATCTACAAAAAATCAACCAGGGACAACCAGAACAATTGTGGACATAAAGAAATTGTTGATAAGTGAGTTCCAAAAGACACATTCAAAAGATCAATACATGAACGAGATGATAGAAATCAGACAAAAACCAGGAGAAT
>JASDQU010736835.1:16054-49045 GCA_032191745.1 Picea mariana
AAGTCTGCCCCCCTTATTTCTCCCCCTCCCTAACTACCCTTCCCCACCTCACCCTACATCACTCCCTAACTCCACTACCTACATTTCCCCTTCCCCACTTTCACCACCTACAAACTACCCTTTCCATCTCCCCTCTCACTAATCCCTCCCATAATTAAACTATTATCCAAAGTTTCACATATTACACCACCAACCAATAAGATTTTTCCACATACCATACACTCTTGTAATGACAAATGGAGACCTATGAAAATATGACAAGTGGAATCCTACAACTGGATTAACATGGCAGCTAACAAATGTGACACATGGAATATTATGGAGGGAGGCACATCGCATAGTTTTATTGAAGAAACATGGCACACTCTTATTGGATACACATGAAATATTTTTTACCTATCACATGAAGACATGTGGAATATCATCATTGGTTACATGTGGTAGTATACCAGTGGCGACACATGGCAATATCTGGTTGGAACATCATCATGATTACTCAGCATTGACTTGACATGAAGACATGTGGAATCTCATCATTGGTTACATGTGGTATTATACTAGTGGCGACACATGGAAATATCTGGTTGGAACATCATCATGGTGACTCAACATTGACTTGGCATTTAAAAATTATATTTTATTGTCCAAGTTCCAAGTGTGGTCGAATTAAGTCCATGGCTTCTTCTTATTTGTCCCTTGTCAAATGTACATTACACTTTACAATTTAAACATTGAAACCTATTAATTTCCCATGCATGTGGGATGAGTTTTATGAAGAAAAGTCGAATTTCATGAAGAAAAGGACGAAATTCATCCAAGGGATGAGATTTTCCCATCAATTTTGATCGACAGTGGCTGAGTGTTAATCTTGTGCAGACCATAACATGAGCTCCGGGTGTCAAAATCGTGCAAAATTTATACCGTTGGAAATTTATTTCGATGAAGAAGATGATGGTATTGGTTTCAAGGGATTAAAATGGCCATATTGGTCCCAAAACTTAAAATATCAGTCAACTTCATTTTTAATGGGCATGCGTGACAACTAAACTTCACGATCTCATATCGTGAGATCCGGGGGACGGATTTGGGAAAATATTATATAGTTGGAAAGCTAAGGCATTGGATATAACATCTGAAGTGATTTACATGGCTAAAAGGTAGACTATCACTTCCAGGAAAGCAAAACAAAGTCCCCCTCTTTAAAAGGGAAATTAATTGAATTTTGAAAATAAAAGTTTATTTAAAACTTTTATTAAAAAATTAAAGGGACTCATTTTAGATATGCATATGTTAATGATTTGAATTCATTAATAAGAACTTAAATGGGGAATTAATTAAATAATATTTTTCAAGAAGAAAAGTGTATGGGAATTTCAAGAGAGAGAAAAAAACCCTAACTACTCAAGTAGTTAGAAAATCTCATCTTAAAAAGAGAAGAAAGGATTCATCAAGGGTTCCAAGAGTCAAAATTATCAAAGGGGTAGGGAAAAATATCATAGGAAGAAGAAGGTACAGCCATGAATACACAACCAAGCTTATGATCAAAGACAGAGATCGCCATCTTCTCCACTCTTTCTATTCTTCTACACCATTTATCATAGTTTTATGCTTGAGTCTCTGAATTGGGCACAAGGCTGAGCTCTTGAGTGTTCTTCTTGTATTCTTCCAAAATATTTTTCTTGTATGATCATGGAGTATTTATAGCCATATACATGACTATCAAATATTTTTTAATGAAGAACATTGTTTATGAATAAACTCCACAAAGAATTGTTTCAGGGTTGATTTTGACTGTATCTTGTAACTTTGAGTCTTAAGTATGAGGTATTTGAGATTGACCTATCAAATTATATTTTGATATTGATAGTATTTCTCTTTTAAAATTCTTTGAGATGATCAAATTATTCTCTCCTATTTTTCCTGAGGAAGACATGGATGCATTTATATATGATTAAGAAGATTTTGTATGTGATGTTGATTTGTTGGGCGGGGGCCTATTTTGAGAAGGAAGTCTATTTTGGGCGCAATCCTATTTTTGGGAGAAAGATCTATTTTGGGAAAGACCTATTTTGGGAAATAAATACCTAATTTTGGAGCACGCGCAATAGGTGGCAAGAAAGAAGCATGCAGAAAAAGAAGGAAAAGCAGCATGTAGGAGGAAAAGCAATGTGGCGTGTAGGAAGAAAATCCTAACCATGATAGGGTTAGGGTTTTTGACAAAGATTGTAATGGCTATAAGCCTATAAAGTAGTATAAATAAGGACCTAGGAGGTCTAGGTGAGAGAGATGTTAGTTAAGTATTGAGAGTTAATTGGTTGGGAAGCTACTGATTGTAATAAATTTTTTAGAAGAGTCGAATAAGTTAGTCTTTTGAGGGTTGTGTCACAAGTCGATGAGCCTGGTGTGATCTAGTCAGCCTCACAGAGGGTACTTACCCTCATTTTGATTGTATTACTAAAGATGCAATGCACACAGAGCAAGATTTTGCAGCAAAATAAATAAAAGAGCAAAGAAGCCAGATCTTTGTGGACGTAGCCCGTGTAGGGGGTGAACCACGGTAAACCTTGTGTTATGTGTGATTGTTAATGAATGATTTACTTTTTTTTGATCATTAGCTTAAGAATGAATGTTTAAATTAGTTATATCATCATGCATGCACAGGTTTAAAGATGAATGAATCATAGACATAGATGAATGATTAACAAGGATAATGCATAAGGAAGAAAGAACCCTACCACAATCCCCACTCATTCCTAGACTACAAACACCTTAGTATTGCAGTCCCCCATAAACATTATCTCGGGTGAGACTATGTTGTGCACCCTATGCATGGTGTTTCCTTCGAGTTTACCAGGAGGGTTGATAGTTTTGAGGGTTTTTTTGGAAACATGTTTGAGATTAGAACTTGGGTTAGCCCAAGAAGAAATTAAAACCCAAAAAATGGTTATGTTGTCGACTAGAACTGCACATGATTCAGTGGATGAGATCTGTGGAAGAAAGTATAGAAGGTAATGTTCAGGACATGGAATCCAATGAAGGCGGAGATTGAAATATGGTTGAAAAAAAGGAACTTGAGTTTGCGCAAAAGGACAACATAAACCCTAATTTAACATCGTGCAAATATCTGGACAAATATGTGTTTAGTGACTTGCATGAGGTATTTTTCTATGATTTCTTGTGTTTTTTGTATGAGTGGTTATTTAGGTTAAAGGACAACCACCCTATGAATCAGATCAGAAAGCTGGAGTGAAATCCTGTGGAGATCGTGTAGTTATAGAAAGTTAATAACAAATTCATGCACGCAGTAGATTTCTGGTTAGACATTATTTTTGTAGGGTTTATCACTGAATTTGCAGCAGATACCGTGAATTCCTACAATGGAGCAGAGAAATATTTTGTAAAGGGACCCAGAGGTAGGTACATCAGATCGATGTATACTTCAATCAATATTTTATTGTATGACAACGATGTGATCACCATGGAATCAGACAGTTAAATTTCCTTGCATGCATGGGGGAAGGGGGGAAGCATTGACAGGAGGTTGAGAAATGGATAGGGAGATGGATAAGGGAAAGAAGAAGAAGGATATGGACCTAATCATGATGGAAGAGGATTAGATAAAGCAGATAATGGAAAAATATGGAAAGACGTGTAGTGAAATACCCTACCAATATAAAATGAATAATAAGAAGAGAACCATAGCCGACAGAGAGGGCTTGGCGAGCGATGAAGAAGAGGTAGAGGATCTTCGGGTTGTGGAGAATATTGAGGAAATCCTAAACATAACATATGAAAGGAAAATAGGAGGTCCATAGTCAGGAACAAAAGGTAGAAATCCAATCTAGATCATCATCAGTGTGGAACCTACAAACTCAGGTGTGACTAATACACCAGAAAGAACACCAGTGTTTAGACAACCCAAATTTAGTGGAAGAAGAACAAAATTACAAGGATCCAATCAAAGAAACTCAACTGGGGGAGGAAATTCAGGAAGTAACATTCAATTATCTACACCACGTGGAGGTAGTAGTTCAACACAGTTCAAAATGTTAGGGCATGATCCCATGATCAAATTACCATAATTTCGAGGAGAGGCATCACAGGACCCCGAAAATCACTTATTCATATGTGAGAATATATGGGAAGAAAAGCATATCACATATGAGGATACAAATCTCACGTAGTTAGCTATCACACTAAGAGACTGTGCACTGGACCGGTACATGAGCCTGGATGTAAACAGTCCATATGGAGTACCCAAGACTATTACAGACATGAAAAAACTATTGGTAAGCGAATTTTAGAAGCCAAGCTCAGAATACCAGTACATGAATGAAATGATTGAAATCCAGAAGAAACCAGGTGAATCTGTTTGGGAGATTGATCATAGATTCAAACGTCGAAAGGTAAGTTGAAATATGAAATTACTGACATGCAACATAGGTACTTATTTATGAACTCATTGTTACCATACTTGAAGTATCCAATAAGACAACAGAAGTTCCAAAATCAGGCAGAGGCTCTACAGGAAGCCTTGCAACTGGAAGAGAACAAGTATCAGCAGACAGATCCAACAATAGAGGAGCTGAAGGAGGATTTGAATAATCTAACATTTCAACTTAACCAGAATATGGGAAAAGAGAAAAGAGAAGTTGTTTGGTGTACGATTTGTAGGAGAGAAGGGCACCATAAGAACAATTGTCCAACTTTTGTGTAGTACATGGAAACATGGGTGCCAAACCCTTTGCCAATAGGATGACCATGGTGCGATATTTGTAAGATGCATGGGCATAATCCATATCATTTTACATTGATGTAGAAGTATAAGACAGTACCAAAAATTTCATATTGAATTTTTGCAAATCAATCGGTCATGATGGTAAGGATTGTAGAACGATGTTGCTGATGAGAGAAAAAAACTTCAAACACTTATAGGGTGAAATAAGAAATGATGACAGGAAAAGATACACCTCATTTAAACCAGGTACCACCACCATACAACAATGCGTAGTAGCAGTACAACAATGTGTAGTCGTAGTACAATAATGTGTAGCCATAGTGTAACCCCGCACAATATAACCAGGTACCACAGTACAATGCATAACGAAGAGATTGAGGTGGATACATAGATGGAGGATGAGGTAGAGGAAGATTTGGACGAGGGAGAGGACCATTAGTGTGCCAAAATTTCCAACAACTAGGAAATTATGCAAGGGATTTTCCACTTCCACCAGCGGCATATATGTACTTTCACACAGGAGAACATGACATAGAAGACTTCCCAACACACTTGGAAAAGATCCAGGTAAAAAGGAACTAGAACAACCAAAATGTCCAATGGATTTGGGAAAAATCCATGGATGATGGGAGAAACAACAATATAGTCACTCGAGGAGGATCCAATATAGGAGTTGATGCAGAAAAACAAGATCCAACTCAACACCAATGGGTTAAGAAGAATACTAAGCCACAGAAGCAGTTTTACGCGCATGTTGAGGAAAAGATATGAATTGATCTTACTCAAACATTTTCAGACTTTACTTGGCTAAAGTAAATTAGATGGGAATATCACCCTATGTTTATAGCCAACAAAAATAATATCCTAACTCACAAGTATTAATTACGAGTGCTTAGGCTAGTCTTTTATCAACAAAAAAACTTGCTAGAAATTCACTTTTTGTGTATTTTCTGAATATATCAGTTGCTGAAATAAATGTAAGAAAAAAAGTAAAGACACCAAGATGATAATAAACACAATTGAGACATAAAGCAATCCTTTATTTCATTCCAATAGACCAAAGAGTCATTTTCTTTACAAAATATCATACATAAATCTTGGACCAAAGTCAAACTTAGACATCCTTGATGGAACCTACAGAAGGACCTATGATAGAAAACCAAAACTGAATTCTAAAAGTTGGATAAACTTGCCACAGATTACGGCCCACTCGACTCTACACAATAGCCTTTGTCAATCATGAAAACTAATTCACAAACAGACAAGTCTACACAGACTATCAAAGATAGATCAACACCTCTGAAGAACAATTGTCTGAATGATTTGATTCAGCCCTAAATATTGTTGTCTACAATAAGACCCTACTATCATAAAAGAGAATTAATCTATGATGAATACATGAATGAATGAAAACTAAATTATCTCAACATAAACTCAAAGAGAAAACCTTAGCATGCTTCTGCCTCTCTCCTCCACTTGTTCCTCCCCTTACTTCTGCTTTTAACAAATTAGAATTGGTTGAAGTAGTTGAACCAAATCATTAGTTAAGATAAATAAAGACTCAACTAACTTTAGTTGGGGGGTTGGGGGAGTAATAATCATAATAGGGTCATAAATAAATAATAACTAGTAGGTGGGACCCCTTGTGACCCCCTTTAGTTCATAACAATCATAACCATCATAACATATCCATTAGTTAAACAAACACACCCCCTTGTGACTCCCCTAGAACACATTTAGTTTTGGCAATTTTAGCTCATGAAATTTGAAAATATTTCAAAATAATACTAATATATCCAAAATAAAACATGCTCTCCAAAATTCATGAAGTCCACCATCATAAAAAAATAAATAACATAAAATTCAAAAGCCATATTTTCCAGTCTGTGATGCAACCCTTTCTTGGTTGTTGTTGTCACCTCTTGATTTTCCTGAATTAGCCTTGGGTTGGGCAGAGTCTTTAGTCTTTATCTCACTGATCACATGGGCACAATCGTCCCTCAAATGCATCTGTGAAGAAATGGATTTGTCAGAGTCATTGGAGGGTGAGCAAGGGGCAACAATAACTTTTCCTTTATCAAGTGCATGGTGGGCTTCAGTCTTCAATCTCTTCTTGGCATGGGAGGAATGCACTCACGAGTTTTTAGGGGCATCTTGGACAATGCGGTTCAAAGGTGGAGGAGCAGGTAAAGTCAAGTTTTGCCAGCCACGGTGTTGGGAGATTGTCAGGTGAACAATCTTCTACCACCCATCATTTTCAGGGACTTTAGGCTGTAAAAAGACATGAGGAGGCATAAGGATGTTGGTGGCTTGAGGGGCTTGGAAAGGAGGCCTTTTAGGCCTAGGTTGGACTATTCCTTGCCCAATCCAATTAAAGAATCCAGCATGAAACAATTGGCCAAGATATTCTTAATCAACATCAAAATGTATAGAGAACTTGGGCCTTCTTGGGCCTCGGTTCTAGTTACCTCTACCTCTGTTTCCTCGGCCATGGATTCCCCCACTAAAAAAACTCATCCTGCATATGTAAACGATTAGAAAATAGTCTTTTAAATAACCATGCATGACAACTCTTAAAAATACGAAATAGATTTGGCTCAGAATGTATCAGGCTCATGCAATCCAATCCATACAATTTTTCTAATGTTAATCAACGAGTAGGGGGGTAAAATAGTGTTTTGGGATGCGTGAGGGGTTTGTATTGAGCGAAAATGTGATGTAATGAAAAGGGAGAAGAAATGGACATTGCTCAATGATAACAACAATCAACTTTAAATCAACCAAATAAAACCTCGTTGCAATCTACTCAAGATATTTCCACTCCATCCACTTAACACAAAAATTTTCTTGGTTGTAATCAATATCAGAATAGGAAGTGAAACAGTGAATTTGGGATATGTGAAGGGCTTGTAATTAGCAGAAAATGAGATAATGAGAGGGGAGGATAACGATTATTGTTCATGAAATTAATCAAGTGATCCATAAAACATTCTGCAGTAAGAATAGATGCATTAACCAACAATCATATGTCTGAGTAATAATTCCTATGTATTTGACAAGTTCACTGTACATTAATATCCAACACAGTGCCACTACAAAACAGTAAGTATTTCACACAATTTGTAAGAGGTTGTGTTCCCTTTATTCACACATTCTGTATTTTATAACAGTCAACAACAACACTCATTCCCAATCTGTAATCATTAACATTTGCCACTATCATACATTTCTTCAATCCACATCTATATTTAAAAGTCATGTTTCCAAAATAATAATGAAGTCACTATTTCTGCAATAGACCCAATCAATATATGTAATGATATTTGTTCCCATATATATATGCAGTAAAATACCAAACTAATCAAAACCTCACATACCATGCCTAAAATGACAATTGACTATACAACCAACAAACACCATTTAGACACAGGCTATGTAGAAGTAAATTTCCAAAGCAATGTAACCATGACACTGTAAAACAAAACAACTCAATGCGACTTAAAAGTCAAGCCAAATATCCAACACGACTGTCATCAACAATGGTCAATTGCAATAAATAACATGCTTAACAACTCTAAGGGTATCACTGAGTATAAAAACAAACTATCCATACTACACACAGAGTGCAACTAACCAAACTCCACAATGCAACATTTCCACTTATCACAACAAACACACAGTCATGACGATAACTCAACATATCATGTTGAAGTTGTGTGCATTAATAAGTGGTTGGTTCGTTTAAGTCACACCATGATTAAATCAAGCCATGCGCACTCAGGCTTATTCAACCAACAACACAAGGATGTCGTGGATATTCCTTATATAGTCATCCAGTTCAATTATCATTCGACCCCATGGAAACCATAGTTATCATGCCTCATATTTCATTTGCAAAACACCATACACAGAACGTGACCTGTGTGAGCCACCCTAAGCATTCGTGACCAATGTCAGCCATCAACCAAATCACAATAAGTGAAAAACTAGTGACTTTACATCAACCAACAATTCACCACTGTGGTAAAAAAATCAGTCAACTGAACCAGGCCGTGGTAGCTATGTATACCCATGCATCCAATCGAAATGGGTAGAGGCCTTTCCATTAAAAACAACTAAGTTCTTTGACATCAGGCGGGTGACTGTGAACTTTAGAAGTGAAAATTGGCAATGTAAGGTTCATGCTATTATCATAGAGGCAGTGATGAAAATCCATACCAACATGAATGTTATACAACCAACGGGTGAGCCTGTATTAAAAGTAATAGACCACAATAACCAGGAACAACTTGGAAAACTTGAAAGTCTCCCTATGAAACTCTAGTCTAGAGGGTTAAGGGTTTGCACGATAGCCTTCAAAGGAAGAATGAAACTAACTGTAGTGAAACTTTGAGGCCAAATGTGTACGCACAAGGAGGACTATGATTCGCTTGTGAACGGGAGATAGGGCCTAAACAAGAAAACAAAGCTCTAGTTAAACCCCATAATCATGAAGCCAACCATCCAACTATGATTTAAAAAAAAACCTTCAACCAAAATGCAATGGTAGCAAAGAACTACCACCCACGAAGAATAACAACTTCGATGAACTTAAAACTATTACGGCAGAACCATCCACTTTCCATTAAAAAACCAAAATTTCACACAATTGCAGCACTCAGGAAAAACACAAACCCACACAACTGAGCCAAAATTATTTCATAACCAGAGTGAAGCTAGGAATGGCCAAACGAGATATACATGTTAATCGAAATCCTTAACATGAGAGGTGGTCAAGCGGTTTCACCCTGCTAAAACTCTAGAGTGTGAACACAACAGCAAGATCAAACAATAGTCTGACTAGGGTAGCGGCCAGAGAGAAGGGTAAAGGTGAAATGCAGTAAATGCATGCCCCCTCCACCCACATATCATTTAGTCAACAGTACATGCCAACAATCCCCCATTAACACCATTAATCAACCCATGCATCGGGAATATCAACACATTTAAACCATATCATAATCCAAGTTTCATATAACAATTCAACCATTCACATTATTACTTTTCCAAATGCACCACCCATATTCATATTCCCGATATAACTCAAATACATCACATGAACACTATAAAATCTAAGATATCATGCATAGAACCATCAACAATAGCGTGATCAACATCAACCTGTACAATAGCATAATCACCATACATATAGACTATATAAAATCGCTAAGCCATTACTTCCATGAGCCATCGACGTTCATAACATATGTATATCAGCTACTGATTCCATTAACCAATGCACAACCATTGCAGTATCACCTTGCCAAATGCGCCCCCAAAATTTCCACCATATGCATATAAAAATGTAATTAACACAATTTCATAGCCACTTCCTTGTTATCTAGGGTTTAACCATAATCAACAAATATTTGATGCATGTAGTATTGCAGAAATAGTTCCCTTTGCACTCATTGTAATATTGCCTTTCATGTAATTTTACTAACATGTTTGTTGTGCAAGTGCGAGATGGACAAATACCATATATGAATAGCATCATGCAGTATCATGAAGGAACAACATCTCAAAGCTTAACTCATATCAATGACAACCATATTCTTATCAACCATGTAAAACTTTGTAGCACATCATCATACCATTGAAAATGAACAGATATTATCTTCAAAAGTTCAAGGGGGTCCCACCTACTAGCATTATTTAGTCTTATATAATAATAGGCTTTAGCAACACTTTGTGGGTGAAATTATGTTGATGTTTTAAATCGTCAACAAACTGGCGACTCCACAGGGAAATTTGTTTTTAATATATTAGAACTATAAACTCATGGTTTCACAGACCAAGAATAGTAATCTCGAGAAGATGTAACTCGAATGATTATGCAACAGGTGGAAGTGAGAGGATTTAATGGAAAGATGACCAGTAATTTGGGAAGAACTCATGAAAAGTGTTATGTATGAGGGGGTTTACCATTGTATGCATAATCAATTGGCCGGAATATGCTCTTAAATTTCTGGGAGGAAAACTCACAGACTTTCTCTTACAATCTCAATGGATGAATAAATGGCAAGAAGAAGCAGGAAACAACCAATTCCTCGTAAGATAGAAGCATAAATATGTAACAAATTCAAAGGCCCTTCAGAGGAGAGTTCATAAAAACTATGTAAGCTCGATTATTATTGACTAACAATGCTTTTGTGGAGGTGTCGCTGTGTTAGAATTGATCCAACCTTCTAACTTGACCAAACACTTAAAAGATGATAAAGACAAAACTTGCAATAGAAGTCATAATGCAAAAATTAAAACAGTAGCAGTAAAAGACAGAAATTAAACGTAGCAAAAAATTCAACTCAGAAAGCAAAAATCTGTAAAGCAGAAAAAAAAATCCCAAAAATTGAAAGCAGAGACAAACTACTAGTATACAGAAGAATACAATCAACAAAAATACCTTTCATGCTATTCCCTTGCAATACTTCAAGCGAGGACTGTTAGTGGTGTGGAAAAATCATTGTCTCTGTAATTCCTTTGAAATTTCTGAGTTAGTGTCCAAGAAAAAATTAATCTAGAAATGACCCAACACTTGAAATTCTGACGTAACTATCAGCCTTTTGATGCATACGATCAAATCGTCAAGATAAGCATGGATACTGACCAACTCATCGAAATGTGTGTGTATAGGCCTTTTTAAGGAAATACTTGTGTCAAATAAACCAGAAGGCAACCACTTGTAAGACATAGTATCACAATTAGTAGTAAAAGTGGTTTTGTGAATATTTGCCCCTTATACCTTGATTTTATTGTAACCAAGAAAATTTTCAAGTAACGGATTCAAGTGTAACTCTACAACCTATTGCAGAAACATTTTCATGGTGACAGGGGGGAAAGGATTTCTCATAAAAAAATTTCTGAAAGTTCGAAGACTAGTGTAGGTTCTAGTATTATTATTGGTCTTCAAAGCAAGTTCCCAATTGGAAACCCATTTAGGGTGGACTAGAAAAAACATTTCAATCCTTAAGAGAATCTCCAACTCCCCTCGAATGGTTTCTTTCAGCGCAAAGTTAACAAGTCCTTGTTTTTGCCTAGCCGATTTCATAGTATGTTGAACAAGACCTGAATCAAAACCATGAAGATCCACATTGAACCAAGGAAAAACCTTTTGAAATACACCAAGTAATTCAACAGACTTCATTTCTTCTTTATCAAGCCCCTGGACATTTATTTTAACGTTCGATGAAGATCCAGGTGTCCTAATGTTCATGGAGATGGATTCAACCACATTCAGTCGTAAATCCTCCTCCTTTTCTTTATTGCCCCCAACACTAAAAAAAATGATCTCTCAAGAGGAGTCAAGCCCTCTGGAATCCTATTATTTTCCGTGGATACAGTTTCCTCGAGCTTAGGAGGTTCATCTTGGATGATAGCACAAATGCTCTCATCATCAGGGAGGGCCTTCCAAGATCCTACATGGTCAGGAAAATATGGGTGATAAATGGATTGAAAAATGCAATAGGGCCTGTGAGGCAAAAGTTGTTGATTAGGAGAGGCTGCAAATACAGCTAATTGATTAGCCATGGAATTCAACTCCTTATTCACATGAGTGATGTTAAAAGATAGAAGGTTTGAGACAAGTGCCCAAACAGTTTGGGAGTATTTCTCCATCAACTCGTTGCTAGGAGATCATATCTTGTGTATTATGTTCACAGCAAGCTCAGAACCTCCAAAAACTGAAAGGTGACCACAACCAAGATTAAGGGCATTCTCAATGCCTAATAATAAAGCTTTGAAATCAACGACGTTATCTGAACAAGCAAACTCTA
The DNA here is from genome assembly GCA_032191745.1 of Picea mariana. Taxonomy (NCBI): domain Eukaryota; kingdom Viridiplantae; phylum Streptophyta; class Pinopsida; order Pinales; family Pinaceae; genus Picea; species Picea mariana. Next base: position 28,604 of record JASDQU010736835.1, read on the forward strand.
ACCAGTAGGACAGATTATGAATTTTTCCTGGGGAGAAACCGAGGTAATGACAGCCCCGTTTCCTTCACTAGAGTATGAACCGTCAAATTGCATATGCCATAAATCATTATCTAAATCAATTCTTTCCAAAGGAATAGTATCCTCTTTAGCAAATATGGAATATACTCCTAGGTCTTCTTCGACATAGTTTACATTAGATTGCAGGACATTCTCTATGTAAGGTGAAATCTTTCCCTCTCTAAGAACTATGATATTCTTACCATTCCGAGGAATAGATAAATGTGTCCCATCGAGTGAGAGGTATCCACCCATTATGGATCGCCAATATCTTCCCAAGATAATTGAATAATTGCTTACAGGCATATCAATCACCTAAATGATGAGGGTTGTCCTTATCTCGGGGTGAGTGCATAAAACCAAGGTTACATGTTTAATCTCGCCTATGGTTGTTTGTTGCAGACTATTATAGGAAAGAATGCTTCGAGAATTTTTGATTGTACAAGATAAGCCTAGCTCTTCCATAATAATCTTTGACATAACACTTGGGCCTGAACCACCATCAATGAGGCAACAATGGGCGATTTTATCCATGATATTTACAGAAATATAAAAGGGGGGATTTTTTACAGGGTATCTAAAGTTATATACACCTACTTTATTTACAGAAGAATTCTCTTTGCTTACCTCTTCAGAAAGATTGGCCACAACGAAAGATTTTTCTTCCATGAATTGTTTCAGATGCATCTGTTGTTCAGGGACAACAACCATGTCTAGGAGTGTTACATCTGCTTTGATGTTAGCCAATTGATTCAAGATATTGTATTTGGAAGAGGGGGGAGGAGGAGTGATTCTTTGACTCTCAGGAATTTTAGGAACCTGGGACGCAGTAGCGGTTGAGGATGATCTTGGGATAGAAGAACTGCGAGGAGGGTAAAACTTGCCTTTTGGGGCATAGGCTTTGTTCCTGGTATTGATGACCATGACATCTTCTGGCTCAGAAAAATCTAGGACAATGATAGTAGCTTCTAGTTTTTTACCAAAGATCTTATCTCTGGCACTCTTCTTTACCTCACACGTGGTTTCTTCATGGTGTTCCTCACAAAAGTTACACCAACTCTAGGTAGGATAGCTTTGGGCTGAAAATTATTTTCAACCGGACTTCTAAAAGGAGGGGTGGAAGAGGATGAATATCCAGGGATGAGAGGGGAGACAGTACCCTTCCGCTCAAATTCTATCATACAATTGTTCATATCTTGTACTAGTTGTAAGAGAGCAGACATGTATGTCTGTCTAACTGACTCTCCCTGAGATAGACCAGTTCATTCAAGTTGTTCTTCGTACTCTGAACAAGTGTGCAGAGAGGAACCGAGATTATCAATGGATTTTTCTTCAAGCCTATGATGGTAAGGAGAAGGCAATGCATTGTAGTAATGCATGAAGGTGTCTTGATTCTGAGGGCGAATAATTTCAGGGATTTGATTATACAACTTGGTGAAACGCAAGTTGAAAGACATGATGGTCTCACCATCTTTGTAAGTGACATTATTGTACTCCCTTAACTTCTCAGTGGGGATTTTTTATTGCTCGTAAGTTGATTTGAACCAGTAGATTAATTCCTCCCAGGTAGACAAAATCTTAGGAGGAAGGTCAAAGAATTCGGCCGCAGCCTTCCCTTCCAAGGAATTGACAAACAAGTGCATGCAAGTGTCATTGTCGTTAGCCCCTATGTTATGACAAGCATTGGAAAATGCCACTAGGTGTTTGTTAGTACTGACAGTTTTATTTCCTGAAAACCTAGGCAAGTGCTCTTTAAACTTCGGAAGTGGGCGAGTAGCAGGTGCTAAGTTAAGAGGAGAAGACACATGCCATGGTGTGGTTGTGGATAAAGTTCTCCTTAGAGCACTTTGTTGGGAAAATAACACAACATTTCTCCTTCCTATCTCTGTAATAGGACTAATTTCGAGTGACAAGACTCTTCTTCTTCTAGAAGCACAAGAATCAAAGGACATAAAAGAATAGCCAAAATTGAAGGAACAAAAGTTAACTATTGATTTCTAGGCTTCCTACGTCTAGCTTCCAATTGTTCTTGAGCACTAATATCTCGTTCAATTGTTTCCCAAGAAAGGTTAAGCTCAGCACGGGTCCTAGTAGTGTCTAAAATAGTATGAAACGGGTTCAAAGCAATGTTGGTCTGGTCTTGGAGACCGGGGGCAAGATTGGGCTTCCTTGCAACTGGAACAATGATTAAAAGAAAAACATTCAAAGAATCAAAATCATAAAAAGAAAGATGTATTGATGAAAATCGGGTATAAAATTTAACTGGAGAGATATCAAAGATCTCCCCAGTATGGTTGCCAAATAAATGTTGAGGAAACGATATAAATTGATCTTACTCAAACATTTTCAAACTTTACTTGGCTAAAGTAAAGTAGACGGGAATATTACCCTATGTTTATAGCTAACAAAAATAATATCCTAACTCACAAGTATTAATTACGAGTGCTCAGGCTAGTCTTTTATCAACAATTTTTTTTTGTTGGAAATTCACTTTTTTGTGTATTTTCTGAATCTATCAGTTGCTGAAATAAATGTAAGAACATAAGTAAAGAAACCAAGATGATAATCAAGACAATTGAGACATAAATAAATCCTTTATTTCATTCCAATTCACCAAAGAGTCATTTTATTTACAAAATCTCATACATAAATCTTGGACCAAAGTCAAACTTAGACATCCCCGATGGAACATACAAAAGGACCTATGACAGAAAACCAAAACTGAATTCTAAAAGTTTGATCAACCTGCCACAGATTGTTTCCCACTCGACTCTGCACAATAGCCTTTGTCAGTCATGAAAACTAATTCACAAACAGACAAGTCTACACAGACTAACAAATATAGATCAACACCTATGAAGAACAAGTCTCTAAATGATTTGATTCAGCCCTAAATATTGTTGTCTAAAATAATACCCTACTATCATAAAAGAGAATTAGGCTATGATGAATACATGAATGAATAAAGACATAATTATCTCAACATAAACTCAAAGAGAAAACCTTAGCATGCTTCTGCTTCTCTCCTCCACTTGTTCCTCCCCTTACTTCTGCTTTTAACAAATTAGAATTGGTTGAAGTATTTGAACCAACTCATTAGTTAACCTAAATAAAGTCTCAACTAACTTTAGTTAAGGGGGGGGGAGTAATAATCATAATAGGGTCATAAATAAACAATAACTAGTAGGTGGGACCCCTTCTGACTTCCTTTAGTTCATAACAATCATAACCATCATAACATAATCCATTAGTTAAACAAACACACCCACTTGTGCCTCCCCGCAAACACATTTACTTTTGGCAATTTTATCTCATGAAATTTGAAAATATTTCAAAATAATACTCATATATCCAAAATAAAACATACACTCCAAAATCCATGAAGTCCACCGTCATAAAAAAATAAATAACATAAAATTCAAAAGCCATATTTTCTAGTCTGTGATGCAACCCTTTCTTGGTTGCTTCTATCACCTCTTGATTTTCCTGAATTAGCCTTGGTTTGGGCAGATTCTTTAGGCTTTATCTCACTGATCATTGGCAACAATCGTCCCTCAAATGCACTCGAAAGTCACAGATTTGTCAGAGTCATTGGAGGGTGAGAAAGGGGCCCCAGTAGGTTTTCCTTTATCGAATGCATGGTGGGATTCAGTCTTCAATCTCTTGCTGGTGTGGGCGGAATGCACTGGCAATTGGTTAGGGGTTGCTTGGACAATGGGGTTCAAAGGTGGAGGAGCAGGCAAAGTTAAGTTGGTCTAGCCACGGTGTTGGGAGACTGTCGGGCGAACAATCTCCTACCACCCATCATTTTCAGGGACTTCAGGCTGTAAAGATACATGAGGAGGCACAAGGATGTTGGGGGCTTGAGGGGCTTGAGGGGCTTGGAAAGGATGCCTTTCAGGCCTACGTTGGACTATTCCTTGCCCAATCCAATTAAAGAATCCAACATGAAACAATTGGGCAAGATCTTTTGAATCAGCATCAAAATGTATAGAGAACCTGGGCCTTCTTGGGACTCAGTTCCAGTTACCTCTACCTCTGTTTCCTCAGCCATGGCTTCCCCGAATGAAAACACTCATCCTGCATATGTAAACGATTAGAAAATAGTCTAACCATGCATGAAAATTCTTAAAAATATGAAGTAGATTTGGCTCAGAATGTGTTAGGATCATGCAATCCAATCCATACAAATTGTTCTAATGTTAATCAATGAGCAGGGTGTGAAACGGTGTTATGGGATGCGTGAGGGGTTTTTATTGAGAGAAAATATGATGTAATGAAAGGGGAGAAGAAATGGTCACTGCTCAATGATAACAACAATCAACTATAAATCAACCAAATAAAACCTCACTGCAATCTACTCAAGATCTTGCCACTTCATGCACTTAACACAAAAATTCTCTTGGCTGTAATCAATATTAGAACAGGAAGTGAAACAATGAATCTGGGATATGTGAAGGGTTTGTAATTATCGGAAAGTGAGATAATGAGAGGGCAGGATAATGATTATTGTTCATGAAATTAATCAAGTGATCCATAAAACATTCTATGGTAAGAATAGATGCATTAACCAACAATTAGATGACTGAGTGATAATTCATGTGTATTTGAATAGTTCATTGTCCACTAATATCCAACATAGTGCCACTACAAAAGAGTAAGTATTTCACACAATTTGTAAGAGGTTTTGTTCCCTTTATTCACACATTCTTCATTTTATAAGAGTCAACAACAACACTCATTCCCAATCTGTAATCATTAACACCCACCAATGTCATACATTTCTTCAATCAACATCTATATTTAAAAGTCATGTTTCCAAAATAATAATGAAGTCACTATTTCTGCAATAGAGCCAATCAAGATCTGTAATGATATCCGTTCCCATATATATCTGTAGTAAAATACCAAAATAATCACTCACATGCCATGCCTAAAATGACAATTGACTATACAACCAACAGCCACCATTTAGACACAGGCTATGCAAGAGTAAATTTCCAAAGTAATCTAACCATGCCACTGTAAAACAAAACAACTCAATGTGACTTAAAAGCCTAGCCAAATATCCAACATGGCTGTCATCAACAGTGGTCAATTGCAATAAATAACATGCTTAACAACTCTGAGGGTATCATTGAGTATAAAAACAAACTATCCATACTACACACAGAGCGCAACTAACCAAACTCCAAAATGCAACATTTCCACTTATCACAACAAACACATAGTCATGACAATAACTCAACACATCGTGTTGAAGTTGTGCGCATTAATAAGTGGTTGGTTTGTTTAATTCACATCGTTATTCAATCAATCCGTGTGCACTCAAGCTTAATCAACCAACAACACAAGGATGTCATGGATATGCCTTCTATAGTCATCCAGTTCGATTATCATCTGGCCCCAGGGAAACCATAGTTATCATGCCCCATATTTCATTTGCAAAACACCATACATAGAACGCGACCTGTGTGAGCCACCCTAAGCATTCATGACCAATGTTAGCCATCAACCAAATCACCATAAGTGAAAAACTAGTGATTGTACATCAACCGACAATTTGCAACTGTGGTAAAAAAATCAATCAACCGAACAAGGCTGTGGTAGTTGTGTATACCCATGCATCCAATTGAAAGAGGTAGAGGCCCTTCCATTAAAAACAACTGAGTTCTTTGACATCAGGCGGGTGACTGTGAAATTTAGAAGCACAAATTGGCAATGTAAGTTTCATGCTATTATCATGGAGGTAGTGATGAGAATCCATACCAATACGACTATTATACGACCAACGGGTGAGCCCATATTCAAAGTAATAGACCACAATAACCGGGAACAACTTGGCAGACGCGATAGTCTCCCTATGAAACTCTATTCTAGAGGGTTAATGGTTTGCACAGTAGCCTTCAAAGGAGGAATGGACTTAACTGTAGTGAAACTTTGAGGCCAAAGGTGTACGCACAAGGAGGACTATGATTCTCTTGTGAAAGGGAGACAGTTCCTTGACAGGGTTGAAACAGGAAAACATGGCTCTAGTTAAACCCTAGAATCATGAAGGAAACCATCCAGCTGTGATTTAAACAAAACCCTTCAACCAAAATGCAATGGTAACAAAGAACTACCACCCAGGACGACTAACAACTTCGATAAACTTAAAACTATTACGGAAGAACCATCCATTTTCCATTTAAAATCAAAATTCCACACAGTTGTAGCACTCAGGACAAACACAAACCCACACAACTGAGCCAAAATTATTTCATAACCAGAGTGAAGTCTAGAATGGCCAAAAGAGACATACCTGTTAATTGAAATCCTTAAGACGAGAAGTGTCAGGGCGGTTTCACCCTTCTAAAAATCTGGAGCATGAACACAAAAGAAAGATCAAACAATAGTCTGACTAGGGTGGCGTCCAACGAGAAGGGTAAAGGTGACGTGAAGTAAATGCACGTCGCCTCCACCCACATCTCATTTACTCAACATTACATGCAAATGAGCCCCCCATTAACACCATTAATCAAATCATGCATCGAGAATATCAACAAATTTAAACCATATCATAATCCAAGTTTCATATAACAATTCAACCATTCGCATTATTACTTTTCCAAATGCGTCACCCATATTCATATTCCCAATATAACTCAAATACATCGCATGACCACTATAAAATCTAAGAGATCATGTATAGAACTATCACCAATAGCGTGATCAACATCAACTTGTACCATAGCGTAATCACCATACATATAGACTATATAAAATCGCAAAGTCATTACTTCTATGAGCCACCAATGTTCATAACATATGTATATCAGTTATCGATTCCATTAACCAATGCACAATCATTGCATTATCACCTTGCCAAATGCACCACCAAAATTTCCACCATAGGCATATAAAAATGTAATTTACCACAATTTCATAGCCACTTCCTTGTTAGCTAGGGTTTAACTATAATCAACAAATATTTTATGCATGTAGTATTGCAGAACTACGTCCCTTTGCACTCGTTGTAATACTGCCCTTCATGTAATTTTACTAACATGTTTGTTGTGCAGGTGCGAGAAGGACAAATACCATATATGAATAGTAGGTTGAAGTATCATGAAGGAACAACATCTCAAAGATTAACTCATATCAATGACAACCATATTCTCATCAACCATGTAAACCTTTGTAGCACATCATCATAACATTGAAAATGAATAGATATGATCTTCAAAAGTTCAAGGGGGTCCCACCTACTATCATTATTTAGTCCTATATAATAATAGGCTTTAGCAACACTTTACGGGCGAAATTACGTTGACATTTTAAATCTTCAACATTGCGGAAATAAAAGGAAACATCAAAGGAGGCCAGACAGGAGTTTCTCAAGCAGAATGTTGCATCTACATCATTCATGCAAAAAACTCATAACCCACCAATGTACGAGATTCCATCCCCAATGGACCATACCAGTAAAGGACAACCTTTAGAGCAAGCAAGTACCATAAAGAATTTTCTGCAAACATGTGTTAAGTTATTGAATGATCAATCATCTGTTAAAGTCTTACAAAATTTGCTAGAAAGATGCAAAACAGAGGTAGAAGGGAAGCTGGAGTAGGAAATAGTCAATGATGTCCATACAAGAAGAAGGACAAGCAGAGAATTTAGACTGAATGCCAACATTGGGGATTTCAATGTGGGAAATATTATACTGGATTTAAGCTCTGAAGTAAATGTCTTTCCTAAGAATACATGAAAGTGTATGGGAGAACCCACATTAGGCTATTCACATGTCCAGTAGAAAATAGCAAATCAACTAGTAGATTTGGATGGAGTGTGCACTATGGAAGATTTTGAAGTGATAGAGATAGTAGATGGCACAACACCTTACCCAAAATTACTTGGATTGGATTGGGAATTTGATAACCAGGCTATAATCAACCTGAAGAAAAGAAAAATGTCTTTTAAATCAGGTGAATATAGAGTCATTTCACCATTAGATCCTTCAGAAGGAGAAAGGTTTGTAGAGGCCACTTCTTTAGATCTAGAAGAAATAATCTAGTTGTATAAAACCATCGTGCGAGAATAGGATTATGTCAACCCAACTGTAGATGGGGTACTCAGCTAGAGAAGCATTACATCATGGGCTTCTGACTCAGACAAAGGTTTGGAAAATTCACAATAGTGATTACATGAAGTTTCCACAAGCAGTTGTGCAAGAATTGACTTCGCAGTAAGATGGGTTGGTACAGAGATAAGAGAACCTCTCAGTTTTCATGGGCTAAACGAATTAGAGGAATTCTTGAGAAAATATGAAGAGGAAGTGTTAGAAAATTATAGGCTCTTACCCCTAGATATTGCACTCAAGGAAACACCTGCATTATGGTGGGGTGTGCACAAACAAACAATTTAGGATTGGTATTAGTGTAAATGACTATTGTGCATTAGATTTGGCTCAGAACAGAGGAGAAATACAGTGCAGAAGTATGATGGGTAAGGAACACTAGTGGAAAACTTGGAAAGGTGTAGAACACAATGGAGAATGACACCACCAAAAGAATGGCCTCATCACCTTATTCATACATTGGAAGGGATCCAAGGGAACTGGTACATAGACCAGGAGATGCATAGAGGCACTACAGAATGGACAAGATTACAGCAGAATTTTGTAGTAACCTTTTCATTTGAAAATGAGAACCCCAACATTGATTCAGCGCTAAAGCTAATACAAGGATTGATATTTTTAATGAACCAGAGGTTGAAATCACGACAGAATATCAACATCAGAATAGACAAACATTCAAATAATTACTCTCATGTTATCATGTCGAAGAGGAAACACCAAATGAAGATGATCCGCACAACATTCAGATCACATAGATTTATGGAGAGAGAGAGGTGGAAGGTCCATATCTGGTGTCAGAGTCATTTGTTGCACCAATCGAAGTTTAAAAAGTCAACATTGGGATGAATGAAAATCATAAAATGGAAATTATTGGAGACTACTGGGATAAGAAAACATTAGAAAGAATAACAGAGTTTTGTGCGAATACAGTGACTTGTTCCCAACAACCTTTACAGAGATAAAAGGCATAGAAAGGGAGCTAGGCAAGATGAAGATACACCCCAAATATGATGCTAGATCTGTCATACAAACACCTTACAGACTGAATCCAGTGTATAAGAAGAAATTGACTGAATGTTTGAAGTTGGTATTATATAACTAGTAGAGGAATCTAAATGGATTAACCCCATGGTAGTCTAGGAAAAGAAGCAAGGGAGGATAAGTATTTTTGTAGATTTGAGGAAACTCAATGATGCTTTCTTACATGACCCTTTCCCTACCCCTTTTACAGATCATGGAGCTTTTGAGCAAGGGTTAGGCAAGGAGAACATGAAGAAACTGCTACATTCCTTCTATGGTTGTAAGTAACGTTTTGTCCTCATTAAAGTAATATGCTTGGCGTATTTCTTTCTAATTTGTGTTTGACATTACATGAATTTGTCTCTAAGTAGATAGATCTACTTTGAACTAATCTCGATAGAATAAGAAGTGGTTGTACTTTGTTTGTCTACAAGGCTTATCAAGGAGCTCAATATTGGAGTTCAACTCGGAGTGTGCAGGGACAAACACCGGTAAAAGGTACGTCTTTCCTCCTTTCTCTTCATGCATTAGTTTGTGTAGACCTAAAAGGAAGTCAGTAACCATGATAAGCACTTTCTGTCTTAGAGTTAAGAGTCTAGCTCTTTGAGGAGATCTACCTGTCCGCAGGAAGATTTTCCTTCAACATATAGTCTTTTGAAGGACCATGTAGAAGTGTTAAGACTAATGTTGGAAATATGTGGGCAATGTCAGATATCATTAAACATAAATAAATGCATTTTTGTGACACCTTTTGGGATATTTTTGAGACATATAATGTGTAAATAAGGTTTATTGGTTGACCCTGCTAAGATTGCAATCATTGTGAATTTACCACCGCAAAAGTCAGTGTGCTAGTTAAGAGAAACATTGGGACATACAAGCTATTACAGGAAATTCATAAAGGGGTATGTGCAGATTACTACACCAATGGAAAGATTGTTAAAGAAGGACACCAAATTTCAATGGAATGAGGATTGTCAGCAAGGATTGGACACTCTAAAGGAAAATATGGTGACAACACCTATATTAGTATTTTCAAATTGGGAAAATACATTTCATGTGCACATAGATGCATCAGCCATAGCACTTGGATCAATTCTAGCACAACCAGTAGCAGGGGAATTTAACCATCCTATATCCTTTGCAAGCAGAAAGTTGTCAGAATATGAGAATAATTACGACACCACAGAAAGAGAAGGCCTAGCCATGGTATATGCACGTCAGAAATTCAAGCATTATTTACTAGGTAAACACTTTAAAATGTTCACAGATCATTCTTACCTCAAATTTCTAGTCAACAAGCTAGTGTTGGGGGGGAGGATTTGTAGATGGTTGCTTTTATTCCAAGAATTTGATTTGAAAGTGATAGTCAAACCAGGGAAGTTGAATGCAGGACCTGATCACCTGTCGAGGGTAACCAATGGGGAAGAACCTACTAACTTGGAAGACAATTTCCCTGATGCACAATTATTTTCAGTATAGGTAGTTGATGAATACTTTGCTGATATTATTTAATACTTAAGTACAGGGGTTTCACTACAGGAATTTGGCACTGTGCGGAAAAAAATCATGGTAGTCAAAATTGCAGACTATCAACTCATTGCAGGTCATTTATACAAGATGGGTGCAGATAGCATTTTGAGAAGGTGTGTATCGGAACATGAATGACCCAGGATTTTAGTAGAACCTCCTGAAGGTATAACTGGAGGACACTACATAGGAAAAGATACCACGTAGAAGGTATTGCACGTAGGATTATGGTCGCCAACAATCCATAAAGATGCCAGGAGCCAAATTTTTCACAAAGAAACTTCAATGTACATGGTTGATGATATGGTGCATGATTAATACATGATATGGTACATGTTGGTGAATGTTTGATGCACTTGTTATGGTACATGGTATGGCACATGTGTTTATGATTGGTGTACCTGATTGATGGTTGAGGTACATGGTACAAGTGTTGGTGAATGGTTGATGCACTTGTTGTTGTGCAGGTGTTGGTGAATGGTTGATACACTTGTTGTGGTACAAGTTGTGGTACACAGTTGATTCTTGGTATGGTACAGGTTGATGGTTTGGTACATGGTTGAGACACATATCTTGTGATGGTATGTTGGTGATATTGGTACATGCTTGGTAGAGGCATGTGTTGATGATGTTGGACATCTAGTTGAGAGGTGTCCTTGGTATATGATCCATGTGAGAGGATTTGGTTGATTATCGGTGACAGTGATAGGTTGGACAGTGACAGGTTGGATACAGTGACATGTTGACAATGACAGGTTGGCGACATTGATAGGTTGGTGACAGTGGCATATTAGTAACAGTGACAAGTTGGATATAGTGACAGGTTGACTAGTTGTAGATTGTTGTGACAATGGTAGTCATAGTGGTAGTTATTTTGGTAGTGATAGTTTGGTCTACACTTATATTTCAGGGAAACAGGATGGGGCAAGGAATGGGGGTTGTAGCCTCCTTCTAGTTGGTTCCGGAGAACACAAGGAGTTGGAGCTTCCTTCAGTTTGGAGCCTGCGAATAAGGGGTTGTAGTCTCCTTCTGGTTGAAGCCAGAGAATTCAGGGGGTTGTAGCTTCCTTCAAGTTGGAGCCTGTATATAGGGGGTCATATCCTCCTTCCAATTGCATCTGGAGAATTGGGAAGTTTGTGCTTCCAATGAATGTATTCTTTTATATATAAGAAAGCATTATGTGTTTTTCTCCCATTTGGGTTTCCATGTAAATTATGTTGTACTATGTATTTTATGTAATGATTTTGATATGATGATCTTATGTTTATATGCTCATTATCTATTGAATGCAATCATAGATGATACATTGATGATATACTATGGATTAGATTGAAGTTTATATAATGTGGTTAAAAGTGGTAAAAGTGCCCATATTGATTCACCCCCCCCCCCGGCTCAGTATTCCAACAATTGGTATCAGAGAAGGTTCCTTCAGGAAACAATTTAACTACTAGAAGGTAGATCATGGAGAGCAACAATTTGTATAGGAATTGAATACCACAGTTTGATGGTCAGATTGGTCTGAAGTATGAGTTGTGGAGTATCAGAATGAAAACATTTTTACGAGCACAAGGATATGATGTTTGGCAGTCATTTGTTTCAGGATATACCACTAATAAGAAACTAAAGACTGCAGCTAAGAAGTAATTGAAAAGAAACAAAAAAGTAGCAATGAATTTCATCTTGGAAGGATTACCTAATTTAGTAAAAGAGAATGTGGCAAAAATTTTACCAACTAAAGAACTTTGGGATAAGATACATGATATCTATTTTGAGGAATCTCCCATCATGGAACCAGAGAGTCTTAAATAATATGCAAGTACAGAACAAGAAGATTTTTGAAGAATCCTAATAGGCCATCGTGAATCTAAAATCTCAACTGGAAGAAGTTAGAAGGATTAAAGAAACATACAAAATCTAGATAAAAGATTAGTGTTTGGAAGCCAAAATAGTAGCACAAAGAAAAGAAGCAGATAAGAGAGAGAATATTTTGACATATCATCTCAAGGAAAAGATCAGATGACTTGAAAAAATTGAAGCAGAATTCAGTCAACAAGAAAAAGCACTTGAAGAAGAAATCATCCCTTGAAGATCCAACTTGAAGAAGCAAAGAGAATGGAATAAGTCATGAAGATTCAGATGATGAAGAAAGAAGAAGAGATTGAGAAGGTTGAAGAAGAAGTTGTCACATTGAGTTGTCAAGATCAACAAGAATGTTGAAGAGAGAGAAACATCCACATCATCAGTAAAGAAAGATGAAGAGAAGCAATCCAGGTTGCCAAAAAGAAATAATGAAGAAAAGAGAAAGAGTTATGCAGAAGTACTCAAAGGAAGGAATCATGGTCAACAAAAATCAAAGAAGAATGAGTATAATAGAGATACATATTCAACATGACCTTCTACATTCAAGCAACAAATAAGATTCAATCATGATGAAGGGATCAACAGAAGAGAAGATCGTGATCAACTGAGGCATGAATTCAGAAGGACTCCACCGCAAGGAATATCATTCATCCCTAGGTATGTAAAAAAACTTTATGGTCATTGTTGTACTTGTACTAACTTTGGACATAAAGTTGTAGATTGCATGGCTTATGGAAGAAATGTTCAAGCAAGAAATGATTGTGTGGTTCCACATAACATTGATTGTTACAAATACCACAATTATGGTCACATAGCTTGTGATTGTAGAAGCATGATGGATACTTCTATGAAAGACAACACTGATATCACATATAATGAAGTTCAAAAAAGGAAACAAGAATGGATAAAAGAAGATCATATGAATGAAGGACACCCATAATTCATACTCTTGGGATTGGAAATAGTACGATATCAAGAAAAATCTATAGGAAAAAAGGAAGATATCAGATACAGGAAGGTTTGGAGAAGAAATGGAAAAAAAGAACATGTGAATAAAGAACGTGTCTCAAAGATCGCAGGATTTGCAGCAGTATGAGAAAGAAAAGAAGAACATGTGAATAAAGAATAGACCCAAGAGATTTTACTCTCAGGGATTGTAACTCAAGATCATAATGAATCCACGGGAAAAAAGAAAGAAGTCAGAAGTCAAAGACATGATGATTCTATATATGAAGAGGATAATTACTCTGCATCAGAGAATGTATTTTACTAAGCCATCTGTCTTGGAGAATCCCAGTAAATATGAATATTGAACTAGGGGAGTTGATTCAGTAGCTACTACATATCAGAAAACCATCCTTCGAGTAGTTTGAAGTATTTACAGAGATAGATTCAGAACAGTCAAATAAGAGAAGTACATACTAAAAGATTGACTGGCTGAGAAGTAGTGTTCCAACACAAGTATCAGTTGGAAATTACATAGGGAGAAGTTTATAATTGTGTTCCACATATGTATCCAGACAGGGATATCTTCAATACAGGTTGTTCCAGACATTCAGAGTTTGATTTGAAGATGGAAAAGACTAGTGGACACATTTGGTTCACGTTGAAGAGACATGAATATGTGATGATCAGTTACAACCGTGAAGCCTTCATGATAGTATAGTGATAGATGGGTCAGCATTGTGGACAGTTGAGTAGCAAAATTATGGACAATTTGTGACATATCGAAACAGATGGCTATTTAGAAGGTACAGAAAACATGGGTCAGAGAAGATACATAGAAGTATATTTACAATTGGAATCAGTGGAATCAGTTGGAATCAATTGGTCACAGAAAGACAAGCAGTGAAAGGCATAGTAGAACAGGGAAAGAGAAACTATCAACAAAAGCTATAACATTAGAAGAAAATCATTGAACAATATGGTCAAATGAACATGAAAAGTGAATGAAGAAATCAAGTAATGAATGATTTTTATATGTGTCATATATTTACAACAGGAAACACCAATGGACAATAAGAAACACTGGAAGAAAGGAAAGGAAACATATACACGTATTCCTACATTGATATACACGACATCTTGTAGAAAAACCAAGTGAAGAAAATCATTAAGAGATCCATAAAGGAAGATCAGTATCATACATACAGGGGGAGACATATCAATGGGAGGAGTTATCCTTTTTCCCATGATGTCAAAGGGAGAGAAAGAGAAAGATAAAAAGAGAAAAAGTCAAGTGCATGAAGTGAGAGAAGCATTGTTCAGAAAAGGTATACTTTCAAGGGGGGTCACTATTTGTTATTGATAAGTAGAACTTGGAAAGAAACATGAGGACAAAAAAATGTGAAGATAAATAATAGACACATGAATATAGGGGGAGAAGACCCAAGGAGAGATACCCTTTTCCATTGATGTCAAAGGGGGAGAGAGAGAAACATTGGTGAGGAGAAATGGTCACGGGGGAAGCACGAGTATTGGAGTATGAGTGTTTCCATAAATATTGGTGTTTCCATCAATGCTAAAGGTGGAGATTGTTGGAAAATTGGTTTGGACAGTTGGTTGTCATTGATGTCAACCCTTGGAGTGTTCAAGACACTCCAAATTTCTGGTCAATATTGATGGTGAGGTAGTTATCATTGATGTCAACAGATGTGATGGGTGTATTTGGAGAAGTATCCAAATCGATCCCCTTAAGGCATAGCTCTAAGAATGGCCCTCATGGGAATATTATTTCAAGAAGTCTACAAGAAACCCATAGGTGTGGTCACAAATCCTGAAGTTTTTCGAGGAATAAGGACATGAAGGATAGTGTAAATGAATGTAACATATTCGTAGATGGATAGAAATCATTTTGTAATTTTCAGTGATATGTGGTATACCACGTGGTTCCTCATGGTTGAGGAGTTAAGACCTTGTGAAGTTGGAAGCCCTGAAGAATGGTCAAGAAGCCCCTAATTGGTTACAAGTCAATTAATGAAAGGGTAAAGTGGTTGTAACAAGAAAGTAAAGAAGCTCTAATAATAAGGAAAGAGGTTACCTAGAAAAAGTATAAATACACCTCAAGGAGTCTCTCATAAGTACACACACATACATTGAACATCTATCTTGTGAGAATGTTATGGTCTAATATTTTGTTCTATTAGTGAATTTGACGTCAAGTCTGAAGTTATGAAGGTGAAAGTAGAAAAGTTTAAGCAAGAAGGGCATGGACATATGGAGTTGCAGCAAGAAGGGCACGGACATCCAGAGCTACAAAAAGAAGGGCATGAACATTTATGAGTTGCAACAAGGATATGTTGTGGATCTATGAATATCCCTTGAAGAAGATGTCATCTCTTGTTTGTTGAAGATTATTTGTATAGGTTGGTTTGTTGGTCTGTGATGATATTCTTCAGGTTTTCTTCATGAGTAAAGGTACGTATTTTATGTGTTTGTTTCAAGCTTGTATCTTGGATGGTATGGCATATGATTAAGGCATGTCTTGGAAGCCCTTGTGATCAGGGTACATGGTTTCATATGGTTGAGGTGATATTGATACATGCTTGAGACATCCTCTTGGTACTTGGTATATGTATGTTATGGTTCAGTGTTAGAGACACATTTCATGGTACATGGTTGATGATATGGTACAGGTGTTTATGTACATTATTGATGTACATGGTTGATACATGGTATGGTACAGGATTAGCACTTGGTATGGTATTGATGTACATGGTTGATGATATGGTACATGATTGATACATGATATGGTACAGGTTTGGTGCATGGTTGATGCACTTGTTATGGTACATGCTATGGTACAAGTGTTGATGGTTGATGTACATGGTTGATTTTGAGGTACATGGTACATGTGTTGGTGCATGGTTGATACACTTGTTGTTGTACAGGTGTTGGTGCATGGTTGATGCACTTTTTGTTGTACAAGTGTTGGTGCATGGTTGATGCACTTGTTGTGGTATAGGTTGTGGTACATGGTTGATGCTTGCTATGGTACAGGTTGATGGTTTTTGTACATGCTTTGGTACATGGTTGAGACACATATCTTGTCATGGTATGTTGGTAATCTTGGTACATTCTTGGTAGAGGCATGTGTTGGTTATGTTGGACATCTAGTTGAGATGTGTCCTTGGTATATGATCCATGTGAGAATATCTAGTTGAGTATCGATGACAGTGATAGGTTGGAAAAGTTGATGTGACAGGTTGGATACAGTGACAGGTTGACTAGTAGCAGGTTGATGTGACAGTGGCAGTGACAGTGATAGTGGTAGTGATTGTGATAGTGATAGTTTGGTCTACACATATATTTCATGGTGACAGGATGGGGCAAGGAAGGGAATTGTAGCCTCCTTTCAGTTGGTGTCAAAGAACACAAGGAGTTGGATCCTAAGAATCAATGGGTTATAGCCTTCTTATGGTTGTAGCCAAAGAATTTGGGGCATTTTAGCTTCCTTTTGGTTGGAGCCTATAAAAAATGGGTCATAGCCTCCTTCCACTTGTAGCTAGAGAGTTGGTAATTTGGTGCTTCCAATGAATGTATTTTTTGATATATAAGAAAGCATTGTGTGGTTTTCTCCCATTTGGGTTTCCACGTAAATTCTGATGTATTGTGTATTTGATGTGATGCTCTTATGTTTATATGCTCATGATATATTGAATGCAATCATATATGATACATTGATGATATACTGCCAATAAGATTGAAGTTTATATATTGTGGTTAAAAGTGGTAAAATTGCTCATATTGATTCACCCCCCCTCTCAATATTCCAACAATGTACCTTCAATTTGAATCATGTACATTAACAACAGTACATGAGTTAAAGTGGAGGCAGATCAGAATTCATCATTATATTTCTTGTTGTCTCATGATTGCATAGCTTGTTCCTCAGGTTATGATTTGAAGGTTTTATACTTGTTTCACAAATCGTATAATTGTATAAAGACAGTATAATTATTGGCATATTATTATGATTTTTTTTTCAACAAATGTTATTTCAATGATATTACGTGTAAATGATTGCACTTCAAACTAGATGTTTCCATTTTTGCATGAAACAATTACTCATGCTTAAAGTGTCTTATGAGAACTCATCAAATTCCCCCATGATCACATACACAATAGTATTGTGCCTTTAAACTATAATATGCATACAGTTGAAAACATATACATACATACATACATACATACATACATACATACATACATATTCATTTGTTTTTGATGAGTTATTCATGAGCTTGTCATGATGCAATTTGTTTTTAAATAATAACCCTTCGTCGGACCATCGACGAACTAGTTCGTTGATGGTCTAACTACAGTAACATTTTCCTCCTGGCCCGGTAAATGTTGGAAACATAGTCGATGTGTGGGTACATTGTCGATAGTTTGACAAACGCCTGATGATGTTATGATGAACATTCGTCGATGGTACGATGCACGTACGATGAAATTTGGTCAATGGTTTGTCATAGCTTATTCGATCTTCCGATGAACTAGTAACGAAAATGTGATGGATTTGAGATGTACTGTAGTGGATGATACAAAGGATTAGTGACAGTCATTGGTCGATCTTACGATGAATTGGTGATGACAATGTCTATTGAGATTAGTTGATTGTGGGGCACGTTCGTCATAGGTTAGTCGCTCTTACGACGGACAAGTGAAGAGAACAACCTATATTTGGGACCTACATTAGTCGATGGTAAAACATAAGTGTTCGCCTGTCTTGCAATGAATGGGGATCATTATACTTGTAATGAAGGTGACGCGATGAAAAACAAGTTGTAGTCTACATCGTACTTGAGACATTGTGGGGATGAACATGCATCAGTAAATTATTGGAAAATGGGCCCAATGTAGTAGTGCCAAATAGTACTAAGTGAGAATTGTCTTCCTGGTGTGGCTTAATGTGTTATGCATTCCAATGGTGTTCTTCTAGTATGCCTCAAGCTAGCATAGTCAACAACTTATAATTCAACATGTTTTTGAAGTTGGCTAGGTTCTACTAAACTTTTTGCTCCAAATTCTCATCCAGCCTCTTATCCAACTTCTCATACAACCCATTTAGGTCATCCAACTTTTTTTCCAACTCCTCATCTAACCCATTTATGTTCTCCTAAAGTTCCTTAAGTTGACCTTTCATGTAGTCCAACCTTCCTGCAGTAGAGTGGATGGTCATGTTGTTTAGGGAAGTATGAGGTGGTTTATAGGGATCCTTCATGGGTGAGGTAACTTAAAAAATTTATTGGGTCCTAAGGACAAGAGAGTTCCAGGTGCTATATATCTCTGATATACGTGCTAGGTCCAATAGTAGTACTTGGACCATTATCTCAAGCCACTAAATAAGGAGGCTCAATAATGACCTTAGTTGTACTACTCGACTACCCAGGTACTATAGATTGATCTACCTAAGTGTTGTTCTAAATTTACTATAGCAAAAGGATGACTAAGTATCTTATTTGACAGGTAGACCTAAGGGACTTCCTATATACCCGAAGGTAAATGGGAGTGAGATTTTGTATACAAGTTGTAGAAAATTGGCAACAAAATCACTCTAACTCACTTAGGACTTTTTTCAAACACTTAGTAAACATAGATTTTTGTCTTAAATGAACTCTAATATGTATTGACCCACATTCATCTATACTTCATAATCATAAAAACACATTACTAAGCTACTAGAAGCAAAAAATAACAATGAACAGCAGTCACAAAACACATGTGCACACTTAGATTTTGGCAACCAGCCAGGGAAAACCCCAGAATGGGGAAACCCACCAAGAGAAATTAATTATCTACTTCGAGAAGTACAAAAGCTACAGCAGTAATACATTTGGAAACAAGAGAAACACAAGTTAAATTCACTTGAAGACACCCACAACAGTCCCCAAATTATGCCTTGAAAATCATGCCACAGACTATACAGCTTGTACGTCCCAGTTGAGAAACAACACCTCGAAAAATGTTCCAACTTGTTGTTATACAGTCATATCTGTACGGCTTTTCTGCAACAAGCAAAACCTCAAAACAAGCTCAAAAAATGTTCCATCATTTGCCTCGATTTGCATGCCCTCTTTTTCTAGTGTACGACCTATATGGATATGTATAGTACAGCCTCCCACTTAGCAATGTGTTTCATCAATTTCTCACAGAAATTTGTCTTGGGATTTGTGCCCAAATTCTCTTGGAATCTGTGCCAAATCTACTGCATACACTTCTCTTCTTATCTCTCTCAAATTTCTCTTGACTTGTCTTTCACACTACCCTAGGCTAACCCTTATAATCTTAAAACTACTTTTCACCTTCCTAATCCCTAAATCCAATGGCCATGATCTAATCTTTCCTTTACAAGATCAAGGGACATGATTCATTCCCTCCAAAATAAATCACTTAAATTTACTAAAGTCATTTTCCACTTTATGACATAAGTGCAATTTATGACATAAAGCCACTTTAATAAAATAATATAAGGTCTGATCCAGGTGGATATTGGTGGCTACCCACCTTTTCCAACTAGCTCAAAACATCTTTATGGCAATTTTGGCAATTTACTATTTTTAGCAGGTTTAAACTTTCGGGGCCATTTTGAGGGCCTAAATGAAGGTTTTTCGAGATCGATGTTCTCAATGATAGCCAAATGCATGATTGAGCCCCCAAAATGAATCTCCGTGACAATACCTTTCCAACAAGCTATCACACGCCTAAAACGGAGATCGTATGCAAACGTTACGACCCCGGGAAGTTGATGCACCAACTTACCCAAACGGGGCCCACATGACTTTTGGCGCTTCATCTCCTAGGATTAGGTTTTTAGATGTCTAGGAATTTTGGCATTCCCAATTATTGTAAAA
>JASDQU010736835.1:68376-95702 GCA_032191745.1 Picea mariana
CAGCACAATGAGTCGCCCTTGGACAAAGCACATCCTTTCGTTTGTTAGTCAAGCTCTGGGATTTAAAATGACCATAGTAAGTTGTTCTCGCTACATAGAGTTGTGTCCTCCTCCATTTGGTTATTCTTCCAAACATATGGAGAGTTTGCGTTGCCTCCTGCATCGTGAACTTATGTCAATGCCATGTTGCCTGAGTCTCATCATTTGTCGTGCTATTGTCCAAGGGAAGTTTTACCAAGCCTGAGTCATCCCCTCTACAGTTTTTCTCTTGCCCTCATGCCTGGACATCCGAAATTCCAATCAAGTCTTTATTCGAAATCAATGAAGCCTTCAGTCTGATCATCAAGATCCTCTAGTCTATGCCTGAAGAGCCGTCGAAGACCTCTGGGTAGTGAAGTCGTACACTCCTATTACACTCCTACCTAAGTTTTTAATATTTTGAAGTTGTTGCTCGAGCTCTAAAGACCTCATCTCCAGCCATCAGGCCTTATCAGCTTCTAGAATATGGATATTATACATGTATATCTTTTTTGATTTCGAGATGTAGCTCTGTTGTGCATTGCTCACGGCTACACTTTATATAGTTATATGACATGGATCTATAGTGTATTTGATTGGTATCCATGATTTTATTTCATCCCGAGCATGGGTATGCCCACCTCGGTGAAACAATTTTTCTTTTGTAGATGGCACCTCCCGAATTTTGGTCTCTAGGCTCACTGGTTTGGTACATTGATAAAGATTGATAATGTATTTCGGCCATCAGATGCTCTTTTGACCTCACACATTAGGGGGCATATGTTATAACCCTAATTTGCACCAGACATATTTACCTAACATCAGGCCATCTCATATGCCTTCTTTTCCAAGCCAGTACTAAACAACTCTTCTTAAAAACACCCTTTTTAAAGGCCCACGCACCCTGCTCCACTACAGCCCGCGTGTACACTCTAGCTGACCCACTATAGCTCGCGTGTACCTACAAAAGAATGAAAAATGGAAAGTTGTAGATGGAACATACAGTTTTGGGTAATTTAACTAAACCTTTCGACCATGCATGGCCAATCATTCGACTAAATACCTAGCTCCTTCTAGCCTATAAAAGAAGGGATAGGGGTCCCATTTGAAAAGAGGAAAAACATAGTAAAGAAACTCTACCCGAATTCGTATTCCCCTTTGCCCAAGATTCTGCAACCATTTTTTGATTTCAACGAAGAAGAGAAGCAAGTGTGTTAACATTTGGTGCACAGTAAAAGAGGCTCCTAGGACCAGATTCATGGAGCAGTGGCTGACTTCATCATTATAAGTTTCTTTAGTGAATTTAATAATAAAGAAGTACTTTTCCCATCCCACCATATGAGGTTTTCATTGTTTATTGCGTACATGTTGATTAAATCTCTAACCCATTAATCTGTAGATCAAATGCATGTGGAGTTCTTTGTTTGTCTTTTGTGAATGTAGGTCAGCCTTGGGAGGATATTTGCAGTCAAAGAGCGACCAAGCGTGAAGAGGGATCGATACTAGACGCCAAAAATAAGGTATGTTCACTTGATCTTCTTAATTATGTATTTTCTTAAGAATAATGGGGATTAGGTCTGGGATGATGGTAAAAAATAGGAATCTTTAGGTCTTTTCTACATGCATGATAAAACCCTAAGTGCTAGTCCGTAGGGGGATTTCCCACTCACAACACCAAGACCCATGATATTATTAATTTATATTGGGTTCAAAACCCATAAAAATCTATCTCTAACAGGAACCCACCATAATTCTCCATTTTTCTCGCATCTATTTTTCCCCTGTTCCTATACTTAGTCTTATTTTCAAAATATTTCTTTCCTACCCATACTCTTCTCTTGTTTACATACTTAGTTTTATTTCACAATATCGTTGGTTTGATTTCTTGTCAGGTTGGCAGACTCACCTCACTAACCTGTCACACTTTACCTCCTCACTTCACCTCTTGCTAGGTTGGTGGACTCATTTCCTACCCCTCCATTCCTCTCACTCTATACTCTCATTATCTCACACTTAGAAAAAATTTAAAAAAATACCCACTCCCCAACTCACCCCCTCACCACTCCATAATTATAATTTTTTNTATTTCCCCCTCTCCCTAACTACCCTTTCCCACCTCACCCTACATCACTCCCTAACTCCACTACCTACATTTTCCCTTCCCCACTTCCACCACCTAAAAACTACCCTTTCCATCTCCCCTCTCACGAATCCCTCCCATAATTAAACTATTATCCAAAGTTCCACATATTACACCACCAACCAATAATATTTTTCCACATACCATACACTCTTGTAATGACAAATGGAGACCTATGAAAATATGACAAGTGGAATCCTACAACTGGATTAACATGGCAGCTAACAAATGTGACACATGGAATATTATGGAGGGAGGCCCATGGAATAGTTTTATTGAATAAACATGGCACACTCTTATTGGATACACATGACATATTTTTGACCTATCACATGAAGGCATGTGGAATCTCATCATTGGTTACATGTGGTAGTATACCAGTGGCAACACATGGCAATATCTGGTTGGAACATCATCATGATGACTCAGCATTGACTTGACATGAAGACATGTGGAATCTCATCATTGGTTACATGTGGTATTATACCAGTGGCGACACATGGAAATATCTGGTTGGAACATCATCATGGTGACTCAACATTGACTTGGCATTTAAAAATTATATTTTATTGTCCAAGTTCCAAGGGTGGTCGAATTAAGTCCATGGCTTCTTCTTATTTGTCCCTTGCCAAATGTACATTACACTTTACATTTTAAACATTGAAATCTATTAATTTCCCATGCATGTGGGATGAGTTTTATGAAGAAAAGTCGGATTTCATGAAGAAAAGGACGAAATTCATCCAAGGGATGAGATTTTCCCATCAATTTTGATCGACAGTGGTTGAGTGTTAATCTTGTGCATACCATAACATGAGCTCCGGGTGTCAAAATTGCGCAAACTTTATACCATTGGAAAGTTATTTCGATAAATAAGATGATGGTATTGGTTTCAAGGGATTAAAGTGGCCATATTGGTCCCAAAACTTAAAATATCAGTCAGCTTCATTTTTAATGGGCATGCGTGACAACTAAACTTCACGATCTCATATCGTGAGATCCGGGCCACGGATTTGGGAAAAGATTATATAGTTGGAAATCTAAGGCATTGAATATAACATCTGAAGTGATTTACATGGCTAAAAGGTTGACTATCACTTCCAGGAAAGAAAAACAAAGTCCCCCTCTTTAAAAGGGAAGTTAATTGAATTTTGAAAATAAAAGTTTATTTAAAAGATTTTATTAAAAAAGTAAAGGGACTCATTTTAGATATGCATATGTTAATGATTTGAATTCATTAATAAGAACTTAAATGAGGCATTAATTAAATAATATTTTTCAAGAAGAAAAGTGTATGGGAATTTCAAGAGAGAGAAAAAAACCCTAACTACTCAAGTAGTTAGAAAATCTCATCTTAAAAAGAGAAGAAAGGATTCATCAAGGGTTCCAAGAGTCAAAATTATCGGAGGGGTAGGGAAAAATATCATAGGAAGAAGAAGGTACAGCCATGAATACACAACCAAGCTTATGATCAAAGAAAGAGATCTCCATCTTCTCCACTCTTTCTGTTCTTCTACACCATTTCTCATAGTTTTATGCTTGAGTCTCTTAATTGGGCACAAGGCTGAGCTCTTGAGTGTTCTTCTTGTATTCTTCCAAAATATTTTTCTTGTATGATCATGGAGTATTTACAGCCATATACATGACTGTCAAATATTTTTTAATGAAGAACATTGTTTATGAATAAACTCCACAAAGAATTGTTTCGGGGTTGATTTCGACTGTATCTTGTAACTTTGAGTCTTAAGTATGAGGTATTTGAGATTGACCTATCAAATTATATTTTGATATTTATAGTATTTCTCTTTTAAAATTCTTTGAGATGGTCAAATTATTTACTCCTATATTTCCTGAGGAAGACATGGATGCATTTATATATGATTAAGAAGATTTTGTATGTGATGTTGATCTGTTGGGCGGGGGCCTATTTTGAGAAGGAAGTATATTTTGGGCGCAATCCTATTTTTGGGAGAAATATATATTTTGGGAAAGACCTATTTTGGGAAATAAATACCTAATTTTAGAGCACGCGCAATAGGTGGCAAGAAAGAAGCATGCAGAAAAAGAAGGAAAAGCAGCATGTAGGAGGAAAAGCAATGTGGCATGTAGAAAGAAAAGCCTAACCATGACAGGGTTAGGGTTTTTGACAAAGATTGTAATGTCTATAAGCCTATAAAGTAGTATAAATAAGGACCTATGAGGTCTAGGTGAGAGAGATGTTAGTTACGTATTGAGAGTTGATTGGTTGGGAAGCTATTGATTGTAATAATTTTTTTAGAAGAGTCGAACAAGTTAGTCTTTTGAGGGTTGTGTCACAAGCCAATGAGCCTGGTGTGATCTAGTCAGCCTCACAGAGGGTACTTACCCTCATTTTGATTGTATTACTAAAGATGCAATGCACGCAAAGCAAGATTTTGTAACAAAATAAATAAAAGAGCAAAGAAGCCAGATCTTTGTGGACGTAGCCCCTGTAGGGGATGAACCACGGTAAACCTTGTGTTATGTGTGATTGTTAATGAATGATTTACTTTTTGTTGATCATTATCTTAAGAATGAATGTTTAAAGTAGTTATATCATCATGCATGCATAGGTTTAAAGATGAATGAATCATAGACATAGATGAATGATTAATAAGGATAATGCAGAAGGAAGAAAGAACCCTACCACAATCCCCACTCATTCCTAGACTACAAACACCTTAGTATTGTAGTCCCCCATAAACATTATCTCAGGTGAGACTATGTTTTTCACCCTATGCATGGCGTTTCCTTCGAGTTTACCAGGAGGGTTGATAGTTTTGAGGGTTTTTTTGGAAACATGTTTGAGATCAGAACCTGGGTTAGCCCAAGAAGAAATTAAAACCCAAAAAATGGTTATGTTGTCAACTGGAACTACACATTATTGAGTGGACGAGATCTGTGGAAGAAAGTATAGAAGGTAATGTTCAGGCCATGGAATCCAATGAAGGTGGAGATTGAAATATGGTTGAAAAAAAGGAACTTGAGTTTGCGCAGAAGGACAACATAAACCCTAATTTAACATCGTGCAAATATCTGGACAAATATGTGTTTAGTGACTTGCATGAGGTATTTTTCTATGATTTCTTGCGTTTGTTCTATGAGTGGTTATTTAGGTTAAAGGACAACCACCCTACGAATCAGATCAGAAAGTTGGAGTGAAATCCTATGGAGATCGTGTATTTATAGAAAGTTAATAACAAATTCATGCACGTAGTAGATTTTTGGTTAGACATTATTTTTGTAGGGTTTATCACTGAATTTGCAGTAGATACCGTGAAGTCCTACAATGGAGCAGAAAAATATTTTGTAAAGGGACCTAGAGGTAGGTACATCAGATCGATGTATACTTCAATCAATATTTTATTGTATGACAACGATGTGATCACCATGGAATCAGACAGTTAAATTTCCTTGCATGCATGGAGGAAGGGGGGAAGCATTGACAAGAGGTTGAGAAATGGATAGGGAGATGGATAAGGGAAATAAGAAGAAGGATATGGACCTAATCATGATAGAAGAGGACCAGATAAAGCAGATAATGGAAAAATATGGAAAGACGTGTAGCGAAATACCCTACCAATATAAAATGAATAATAAGAAGAGAACCATAGCCCACAGAGAGGGCTTGGCGAGCGATGAAGAAGAGGTAGAGGATCTTTGGGTTGTGGATAATATTGAGGAAATCCTAAACATAACATATGAAAGGAAAACAGGAGGTCCATAGTCAGGAACAAAAGGCAGAACTCCAATCTAGATCATCATCAATGTGGAACCTACAAACTCAGGTGCGACTAATACACCAGAAAGAACACCAGTGTTTAGACAACCCAAATTTAGTGGAAGAAGAACAAAATTACAAGGATCCAATCAAGGAAACTCAACTGGGGGAGGAAATTCAGGAAGTAACATTCAGTTATCTACACAACGCGGAGGTAGTAGTTCAACACAGTTCAAAATGTTAGGGCATGATCCCATGATCAGATTACCATAATTTCGGGGAGTGGCATCATAGGACCCCAAAAATCACTTATTCATATGTGAGAATATATGAGAAGAAAATCATATCACATATGAGGATACAAATCTCACGCAGTTAGCTATCACACTAAGAGACTGTGCACTAGACCGGTACATGAGCCTGGATGTAAACAGTCCATATGGAGTACCCAATACTATTACAGACATGAAAAAACTATTGGTAAGTGAATTTCAGAAGCCAAGCTCAGAATACCAGTACATGAATGAAATGATTGAAATCCAGAAGAAACTAGGTGAATCTGTTTGGGAGATTGATCATAGATTCAAACGTCTGAAAGGTAAGTTGAAATATGAAATTACTGACATGCAACATAGGTACTTATTTGTGAACTCATTGTTACCATACTTGAAGTATCCAATAAGACAGCAGAAGTTCCAAAATCAGGCAGAGGCTCTATAGGAAGCCCTGCAACTGGAAGAGAACAAGTATTAGCAGACAGATCCAACAATAGAGGAGATGAAGGAGGATTTGAATACTCTAACATTTCAACTTAACCAGAATAAGGGAAGAGAGAAAAGAGAAGTTGTTTTGTGTACTATTTGTATGACAGAAGGGCACCATAAGAACAATTGTCCAACTTTTGTGTAGTACATGGAAACATGGGTGCCAAACCCTTTGCCAATAGGATGACCATGGTGTGATATTTGTAAGATGCATGGGCATAATCCATATCATTTTACATTGATGTAGAAGTATAAGACAGTACCAAAAATTTCATATTGAATTTTTGCAAATCAATCGGTCATGATGGTAAGGATTGTAGAACGATGGAGATGATGAGAGAAAAAACTTCAAACACTTATAGGGTGAAATAAGAAATGATGACAGGACAAGCTACACCTCATTTAAACCAGGTACCACCACCATACAACAATGCGTAGTAGCAGTACAACAATGTGTAGTCATAGTACAATAATGTGTAGCCATAGTGTAACCCCGCACAATATAACTAGGTACCACAGTACAACGCATCACAAAGAGATTGAGGTGGATACATAGATGGAGGATGAGGTAGAGGAAGATTTGGACGAGGGAGAGGACCATTAGTGTGCCAAAATTTCCAACAACTAGGAAATTATGCAAGGGATTTTCCACTTCCACCAGCGGCATATATGTACTTTCACGCAAGAGAACATGACATAGAAGACTTCCCAACACACTTGAGAAATATCCAAGGAAAAAGGAACCAGAACAACCAGAATGTCCAATGGATTTGGGAAAAACCCATGAATGATGGGAGAAACATCAATATAGTCACTCGAGGAGGATCCAATATAGGAGTTGATGCAACAAAACAAGATCCAACTCAACACCAATGGGTTAAGAAGAATACTAAGCCACATAAGCAGTTTTACGCGCGTGTTGAGGAAAAGATATGAATTGATCTTACTCAAACATTTTCAGACTTTACTTGGCTAAAGAAAATTAGATGGGAATATCACCCTATGTTTATAGCCAACAAAAATAATATCCTAACTCACAAGTATTAATTACGAGTACTTAGGCTAGTCTTTTATGAACAAAAAAAACTTGCTAGAAATTCACTTTTTGTGTATTTTCTGAATATATCAGTTGCTGAAATAAATGTAAGAAAAAAAGTAAAGACACCAAGATGATAATAAATACAATTGAGACATAAAGCAATTCTTTATTTCATTCCAATAGACCAAAGAGTCATTTTCTTTACAAAATCCCATATATAAATCTTGGACCAAAGTCAAACTTAGACATCCTCGATGGAACCTACAGAAGGACCTATGATAGAAAACCAAAACTGAATTCTAAAAGTTGGATAAACTTGCCACAGATTACGGCTCACTCGACTCTACACAATAGCCTTTGTCAATCATGAAAACTAATTCACAAACAGACAAGTCTACACAGACTATCAAAGATAGATCAACACCTCTGAAGAACAATTGTCTGAATGATTTGATTCGGCCCTAAATATTTTTGTCTACAATAAGACCCTACTATCATAAAAGAGAATTAAGCTATGATGAATACATTAATGAATGAAAACTAAATTATCTCAACATAAACTCAAAGAGAAAACCTTAGCATGCTTCTACCTCTCTCCTCCACTTGTTCCTCCCCTTACTTCTGCTTTTAACAAATTAGAATTGGTTGAAGTAGTTGAACCAAATCATTAGTTAAGATAACTAAAGACTCAACTAACTTTAGTTGGGGGGGGTGGGGGAGTAATAATCATAATAGGGTCATAAATAAATAATAACTAGTAGGTGGGACCCCTTGTGACCCCCTTTAGTTCATAACAATCATAACCATCATAACATATCCATTAGTTAAACAAACACACCCCCTTGTGATTCCCCTGAAACACATTTACTTTTGGCAATTTTAGCTCATGAAATTTGAAAATATTTCAAAATAATACTCATATATCCAAAATAAAACATGCTCTCCAAAATCCATGAAGTCCACCATCATAAAAAAATAAATAACATAAAATTCAAAAGCCATATTTTCCAGTCTATGATGCAACCCTTTCTTGGTTGTTGTTGTCACCTCTTGATTTTCCTGAATTAGCTTTGGGTTGGGCAGAGTATTTAGTCTTTATCTCACTGATCACATGGGAACAATCGTCCCTCAAATGCATCCGTGAAGAAACGGATTTGTCAGAGTCATTGGAGGGTGAGCAAGGGGCAACAATAGCTTTTCCTTTATCAAATGCATGGTGGGATTCAGTCTTCAATCTCTTGTTGGCATGGGAGGAATGCACTCACGAGTTGTTAGGGGCATCTTGGACAATGGGGTTCAAAGGTGGAGGAGCAGGTAAAGTCAAGTTTTTCCAGCCACGGTGTTGGGAGATTGTCGGGTGAACAATCTTCTGCCACCCATCATTTTCAGGGACTTTAGGATGTAAAGAGACATGAGGAGGCATAGGGATGCTGGTGGCTTGAGGGGCTTGGAAAGGAGGCCTTTTAGGCCTAGGTTGGACTATTCCTTTCCCAATCCAATTAAAGAATCCAACATGAAACAATTGGCCAAGATCTTCTTAATCAACATCAAAATGTATAGAGAACTTGGGCCTTCTTGGGCCTCGGTTCTAGTTACCTCTACCTCTGTTTCCTCAGCCATGGATTCCCCGACTGAAAAAACTCATCCTGCATATGTAAACGATTAGAAAATAGTCTTTTAAATAACCATGCATGACAACTCTTAAAAATACGAAATAGATTTGGCTCAGAATGTATCAGGCTCATGCAATCCAATCCATACAATTGTTCTAATGTTAATCAATGAGAAGGGGGGTGAAATAGTGTTCTGGGATGCGTGAGGGGTTTGTATTGAGCGAAAATATGATGTAATGAAAAGGGAGAAGAAATGGACATTGCTCAATGATAACAACAATCAACTGCAAATCAACCAAATAAAACCTCATTGCAATCTACTCAAGATCTTGCCACTCCATCCACTTAACACAGAAATTCTCTTGGTTGTAATCAATATCAGAATAGGGAGTGAAACAGTGCATTTGGGATATGTGAAGGGTTTGTAATTAGCAGAAAGTGAGATAATGATAGGGGAGGATAACGATTATTGTTCATGAAATTAATCAAGTGATCCATAAAACATTCTGCAGTAAGAATAGATGCATTAACCAACAATCATATGACTAAGTAATAATTCCTATGTATTTGACAAGTTCACTGTACATTAATATCCAACACAGTGCCACTACAAAACAGTAAGTATTTCAAACAATTTGTAAGAGGTTGTGTTCCCTTTATTCACACATTCTGTATTTTATAACAGTCAACAACAACACTCATTCCCAATCTGTAATCATTAACATTTTCCACTATCATACATTTCTTCAATCCACATCTATATTTAAAAGTCATGTTTCCAAAATAATAATGAAGTCACTATTTCTGCAATAGAGCCAATCAATATCTGTAATGATATTCGTTCCCATATATATATGCAGTAAAATACCAAACTAATCAAAACCTCACATGCCATGCCTAAAATGACAATTGACTATACAACCAACAACCACCATTTAGACACAGGCTATGTAGGATTAAATTTCCAAAGCAATGTAACCATGACACTATAAAACAAAACAACTCAATGCGACTTAAAAGTCAAGCCAAATATCCAACACGACTGTCATCAACAGTGGTCAATTGCAATAAATAACATGCTTAACAACTCTAAGGGTATCACTGAGTATAAAAACAAACTATCCATACTACACACAGAGTGCAACTAACCAAACTCCACAATGCAACATTTCCACTTATCACAACAAACACACAGTCATGGTGATAACTCAACATATCGTGTTGAAGTTGTGTGCATTAATAAGTGGTTGGTTCATTTAAGTCACACCGTGATTCAATCAAGCCGTGCGCACTCAGGATTATTCAACCAACAACACAAGGATGTCGTGGATATTCCTTATATAGTCATCCAGTTCAATTATCATTCGGCCCCAGGGAAACCATAGTTATCATGCCCCATATTTCATTTGCAAAACACCATACATAGAACGTGACATGTGTGAGCCACCCAAAGCATTCGTGACCAATGTCAGCCATCAACCAAATCACAATAAGTGAAAAACTAGTGACTTTACATCAACCAACAATTTTCCACTGTGGTAAAAAAATCAGTCAACCGAACCAGGCCGTGGTAGCTGTGTATACCCATGCATCCAATCGAAATGGGTAGAGGCCCTTCCATTAAAAACAATTGAGTTCTTTGACATTAGGTGGGTGACTGTGAACTTTACAAGTGAAAATTAGCAATGTAAGGTTCATGCTATTATCACAGAGGCAGTGATGAAAATCCATACCAACATGAATGCTATACAACCAACGAGTGAGCCTGTATTCAAAGTAATAGACCATAATAACCAGGAACAACTTGGCAAACTCGAAAGTCTCCCTATGAAACTCTAGTCTAGAGGGTTAAGGGTTTGCACGATAGCCTTCAAAGGAAGAACGAAACTAACTGTAGTGAAACTTTAAGGCCAAAGGTGTACGCACAAGGAGGACTATGATTCGCTTGTGAACGGGAGATAGGGCCTAAACAAGAAAACAGGGCTCTAGTTAAACCCCATAATCATGAAGCCAACCATCCAACTGTGATTTAAACAAAACCCTTCAACCAAAATGCAATGGTAACAAAGAACTACCACCCAGGAAGAATAACAACTTCGATGAACTTAAAACTATTACGGCAGAACCATCCATTTTCCATTAAAAAACCAAAATTTCACACAATTGCAGCACTCAGGACAAACACAAACCCACACAACTGAGCCAAATTTATTTCATAACCAGAGTGAAGGCAGGAATGTCCAAACGAGATATACATGTTAATCAAAATCCTTAACATGAGAGGTGGTCAAGCAGTTTCACCCTGCTAAAACTCTGGAGTGTTAACACAACAACAAGATCAAACAATAGTCTGACTAGGGTAGCGGCCAGAGAGAAGGGTAAAGGTGAAATGTAGTAAATGCACGTCACCTCCACCCACATATCATTTCCTCAACAGTACATGCCAACAAGCCCCCATTAACACCATTAATCAACCCATGCATCGGGAATATCAACACATTTAAACCATATCATAATCCAAGTTTCATATAACAATTCAACCATTCACATTATTACTTTTCCAAATGCACCACCCATATTCATATTCGAATATAACTCAAATACATCACATGAACACTATAAAATCTAAGATTTCATGTATACAACCATCAGCAATAGCGTGATCAACATCAACCTGTACCATAGCATATTCACCATACATATAGACTATATAAAATTGCTAAGCCATTACTTCCATGAGCCATCGACGTTCATAACATATGTATATCCGCTACTGATTCCATTAACCAATGCACAACCATTGAAGTATCACCTTGCCAAATGCGCCCCCAAAATTTCCACCATATGCATATAAAAATGTAACTAACACAATTTCATAGCCACTTCCTTGTTAGCTAGGGTTTAACCATAATCAACAAATATTTTATGCATGTAGTATTGCAGAAATAGGTCCTTTTGCACTCATTGTAATATTGCCTTTCATGTAATTTTACTAACATGTTTGTTGTGCAGGTGCAAGATGGACAAATACCATATATGAATAGCATCATGTAGTATCATGAAGGAACAACATCTCAAATCTTAACTCATATCAATGACAACCATATTCTCATCAACCATGTAAAACTTTGTAGCACATCATCATACCATTGAAAATGAATAGATATTATCTTCAAAAGTTCAAGGGGGTCCCACCTACTAGCATTATTTAGTCTTATATAATAATAGGCTTTAGCAACACTTTGTGGGTGAAATTATGTCGACGTTTTAAATCGTCAACAAACTGGTGACTTCACAAGGAAATTTGTTTTTAATAGATTAGAACTATAAACTCATGGTTTCACAGACCAAGAATAGTAATCTCGAGAAGACGTAACTCGAATGATTATGCAACAGGTGGAAGTGAGAGGATTTAATGGAAAGATGACCAGTAATTTGGGAAGAAATCATGAAAAGTGTTAAGTATGAGGGGGTTTACCACTGTATGCATAATCAATTGGCCGAAATATGCTCTTAAATTTCTGGGAGGAAAACTCATAGACTTTCTCTTACAATCTCAATGGATGAATAAATGGGAAGAAGAAGTGGGAAACAACCAATTCCTCGTAAGATAGCAGCAGAAATATGTAACAAATTCAAAGGCCCTTCAGAGGAGAGTTCATAAAAACTATGTAAGCTCGATTGTTATTGACTAACAATGCTTTTGTGGAGGTGTCACTGTGGTAGAATTGATCCAACCTTCTAACTTGACCAAACACTTAAAAGATGATAAAGACAAAACTTGCAATAGAATTCATAATGCAAAAATTAAAACAGTAACAATAAAAGACAGAAATAAAACGTAGCAAAAAATTCAACTCAGAAAGCAAAAATTTGTAAAGCAGAAAAAAGAATCCCAAAAATTGAAAGCAGAGATAAACTACTAGTATACAGAAGAATACAATCAGCAAAAATACCTTTCATGCTATTCCCTTGCAATACTTCAAGCGAGGACTGTTAGTGGTGTGGGAAAACCATTGCCTCTGTAATTCCTTTGAAATTTCTAAGTTAGTGTCCAAGACAAAAGTAATCTAGAAATGACCCAACACTTGAAATTCTGACGTAACTATCATCCTTTTGATGCATACGATCAAATCGTCAAGATAAGCATGGATATTGACCAACTCATCGAAACGTGTGTGTATAGGCCTTTTTAAGGAAATACTTGTGTCAAATAAACCAGAAGGTAGCCACTTGTAAGACATAGTATCACAATTAGTAGTAAAAGTGGTTTTGTGAATATTTTCCCCTTCTACCTTGATTTGATTGTAACCAAACAAATTTTCAAGTAACGGCTTCAAGTGTAACTCTACAACCTATTGCAGAAACATTTTCATGCTGATAGGGGGAAAAGGATTTCTCATAATTTCTTTCTTGAAAGTTCGAAGACTAGTGCAGGTTCTAGTATTATTAGTGGTCTTCGAAGCAGGTTCCCAATTGGAAACCCATTTAGGGTGGACTAGAAAAAACATTTCAATCCTTAAGAGAATCTCCAACTCCCCTCGAATGGTTTCTTTCAGTGCAAAGTTAACAAGTCCTTGTTTTTTCCTTACTAGTTTCATAGTATGTTGAACAAGACCTGAATCAAAACCATAAAGATCCACATTAAACCAAGCAAAAACCTTTTGAAATACACCAAGTAATTCAACAGACTTCATTTCTTCTTTATCAAACCCCTGGACATTTATTTTAACGTTCGATGAAGATCCAGGTGTCCTAATGTTCATGGAGATGGATTCAACCACATTCAGTTGTAAATCCTCCTCCTTTTCTTTATTTCCCCCAACACTAAAAAAAAATGAACTCTCAAGAGGAGTCAAGCCCTCTAGAATCCTATTATTTTCCGTGGATACAGTTTCCTCGGGCTTAGGAGGTTCATCTTGGATGATAGCACAAATGCTCTCATCATCAGGGAGGGCCTTCCAAGATCCTACATGGTCAAGAAAATATGGGTGATAAATGAATTGAAAAATGCAATCAGGCCTGTGAGGCAAAAGTTGTTGATTAGGAGAGGTTGCAAATACAGCTAACCGATCAGCCATGGAATTCAACTCCTTCTTCACATGAGTGATGTTGAAAGATAGAAGGTTTGAGACAAGTACCCAAACAGTTTGGGAGTATTTCTCCATCAGCTCGTTGCTAGGAGATCATATCTTGTGTATTATGTTCACAACAAGCTCAGAACTTCCAAAAACTGAAAGGTGACCACAACCAAGATTAAGGGCATTCTCAATGCCTAATAATAAATCTTTGAAATCAATGACATTATCTAAACAAGTAAACTCTAACCAGTAGGACAGATTATGAATTTTTCCAGGGGGAGAAACCAAGGTAATGCCAGCCCCGTTTCCTTCACTAGAGTATGAACCATCAAATTGCATATGCCATAAATCATTATCTAAATCAATTATTTCCAAAGGAATAGTATCCTCTTAAGCAAATATGGAATATACTCCTAGGTCTTCTTCGACATAGTTTACATTAGATTGCAGGACATTCTCTATGTAAGGTGAAATCTTTCCCTCTCTAAGAACTATGATATTATTACCATTCCGAGGAATAGATAAATGCATCCAATCGAGTGAGAGGTATCCACCCATTATGGATTGCCAATATATTTCCAAGATAACTGAATAATTGCTTACAGGCATATCAATCACCTGAATGATGAGGGTTGAACTTATCTTGGGGTGAGTGCATAAAACCAAGGTTACATGTTTAATCTCGCCTATGGTTTTTTGTTGCAGACTATTATAGGAAAGAATGCTTCAGGAATTTTCATTTGTACAAGATAAGCCTAGCTCTTCCATAATAATCTTTGACATAACACTTGGGCCTGAACCACCATCAATGAGGCAACAATGGGCGATTTTATCCATGATATTTACAGAAATATAAAAGGGGGGATTTTTTACAGGGTATCTAAAGTTATATACACCTACTTTATTTACAGAAGAATTCTCTTTTCTTACCTCTTCAGAAAGATTGGCCACAACGAAAGCTTTTCCTTCCATGAATTGTTTCAGATGCATCTGTTGTTCAGGGACAACAACCATGTCTAGGAGTGCTACATTTGCTTTGATGTTAGCCAATTGATTCAAGATATTGTATTTGGAAGAGGGGGGAGGAGGAGTGATTCTTTGACTCTCAGGAATTTTAGGAACCTAGGATGCAGTAGCGGTTGAGGATGATCTTGGGCTAGAAGAACTGCGAGGAGGGTAAGACTTGCCTTTTGGGGCATAGGCTTTGTTCCTGGTATTGATGACCATGACATCTTCTGGCTCAGAAAAATCTAGGACAACGATAGTAGCTTCTTGTTTTTTACCAAAGATCTTGTCTCTGGCACTCTTCCTTACCTCACACGTGGTTTCTTCATGGTGTTCCTCGCAAAAGTTACACCAACTCCTAGGTAGGATAGCTTTGGGCTGAAAATTATTTTCAACCGGACTTCTAAAAGGAGGGGTAGAAGAGGATGAAGATCCAGGGGTGAGAGGGGAGACAGTGCCCTTCCGCTCAAATTCTATCATACAATTGTTCATATCTTGTACTAGTTGTAAGAGAGCAGACATGTATGTCTGTCTAACTGACTCTCCCTTAGATAGACCAA
This sequence comes from Picea mariana, assembly GCA_032191745.1. Lineage (NCBI taxonomy): Eukaryota > Viridiplantae > Streptophyta > Pinopsida > Pinales > Pinaceae > Picea > Picea mariana. The sequence continues at coordinate 84,336 of JASDQU010736835.1, forward strand.
TTCATTCAAGTTGTTCTTCGTACTCTGAACAAGTGTGCAGAGAGGAACCGAGATTATCAATGGATTTTTCTTCAAGCCTATGCCGGTAAGGAGAAGGCAATGCATTGTAGTAATGCATGAAGGTGTCTTGGTTCTGAGGGAGAATAATTTTACGGATTTGATTATACAACTTGGTGAAACGCAAGTTGAAAGACCTGATGGTCTCACCATCTTTGTAAGTGACATTATTGTACTCCCTTAACTTCTCAATGGGGATTTTTTATTTCTCGTAAGGTGATCTGAACCAGTAGATTAATTCCTCCTAGGTAGACAAAATCTTAGGAGGAAGGTCAAAGAATTCGGCCGCAGCCTTCCCTTCCAAGGAATTGACAAACAAGTGCATGCAAGTGTCATTGTCGTTAGCCCCTATGTTATGACAAGCATTGGAAAATGCCACTAGGTGTTCGTTAGTACTGACAGTTTTATTTCTTGGAAACCTAGGCAAGTGCTCTTTAAACTTTGGAAGTGGGCGAGTAGCAGGTGCTAAGTTAAGAGGAGAAGACACATGCCATGGTGTGGTTGTGGCATCCTCTTCGAACTGAAAAAGCCCATACTTTTTAATGACTTTGGTGGGGTTTGCAGTAGATTGGATGGGGATATGGTGGTTGTACAAGCTACCAATCATCGATGACAATGAATATTGGGAAGATGGGGCACTTCCAGTGCCACCAGAGCCACCACTAGATGCCATCTTGTGGATGATAGATGAGGGAAACAAAGATGAGCTGGATGAATCAGATAAAGTTCTCCTTAGAGCAATTTGTTGGGAAAATAACACAACATTTATCCTTCCTATCTCAGTAATAGGACTAATTTAAGGTGACAAGACTCTTCTTCTTCTAGAAGCACAAGAATCAAAGGACATAAAAGAATAGCCAAAATTGAAGGAACAAAAGTTAACTGTTGATTTCTAGGCTGCCTACGTCTAGCTTCCAATTGTTCTTGAGCACTAATATCTCGTTCAATTGTTTCCCAAGAAAGGTTAAGCTTAGTATGGGTCCTAGAAGTGTCTAAAATAGTATGAAATAGTTTCAAAGCAATGTTGGTCTGGTCTTGGAGACCAAGGGCCAGATTGGGCTTCCTTGCAATAGGAACAGTGATTAAAAGAAAAACATTCAAAGAATCAAAATCATAAAAAGAAAGATGTATTGATGAAAATCGGGTATAAAATTTAACTGGAGAGATATCAAAGATCTCCCCAGTATGGTTGCCAAATAAATGTTGAGGAAAAGATATAAATTGATCTTACTCAAACATTTTCAAACTCTACTTAGCTAAAGTAAAGTAGACGGGAATATCACCCTATGTTTATAGCTAACAAAAATGATATCCTAACTCACAAGTATTAATTACGAGTGCTCAAGCTAGTCTTTTATCAACAATTTTTTTTTGTTGGAAATTCACTTTTTGTGTATTTTCTGAATATATCAGTTGCTGAAATAAATGTAAGAACATAAGTAAAGAAACCAAGATGATAATCAAGACAATTGAGACATAAATAAATCCTTTATTTCATTCCAATTCACCAAAGAGTCATTTTATTTACAAAATCTCATACATAAATCTTGGACCAAAGTCAAACTTAGACATCCCCGATGGAACATACAAAAGGACCTATGACAGAAAACCAAAACTGAATTCTAAAAGTTTGATCAACCTGCCACAGATTGTTTCCCACTCGACTCTGCACAATAGCCTTTGTTAGTCATGAAAACTAATTAACAAACATACAAGTCTACACAGACTAACAAATATAGATCAACACCTCTGAAGAACAAGTCTCTAAATGATTTGATTCAACCCTAAATATTGTTGTCTAAAATAATACCCTACTATCATAAAAGAGAATTAGGCTATGATGAATACATGAATGAATGAAGACAGAATTATCTCAACATAAACTCAAAGAGAAAACCTTAGCATACTTCTGCTTCTCTCCTCCACTTTTTCCTCCCCTTACTTCTACTTTTAACAAATTAGAATTGGTTGAAGTAGTTGAACCAACTCATTTGTTAACCTAACTAAAGACTCAACTAACTTTAGTTAAGGGGGGGGGGAGAGTAATAATCATAATAGGGTCATAAATAAATAATAACTAGTAGGTGGGACCCCTTCTGACTCCCTTTAGTTCATAACAATCATAACCATCATAATATAATCCATTAGTTAAACAAACACACCCACTTGTGCCTCCCCTCAAACACATTTACTTTTGGCAATTTTAGCTCATGAAACTTGAAAATATTTCAAAATAATACTCATATATCCAAAATAAAACATACACTCCAAAATCCATGAAGTCCACCGTCATAAAAAAATAAATAACATAAAATTCAAAAGCCATATTTTCTAGTCTGTGATGCAACCCTTTCTTGGTTGCTGCTATCACCTCCTGATTCTCCTGAATTATCCTTGGTTTGGGTAGATTCTTTAGGCTTTATCTCACTGATCACATGACAACAATCGTCCCTCAAATGCACCCGAAAGTCACAGATTTGTCAGAGTCATTGGAGGGTGAGAAAGGGGCCGCAGTAGGTTTTCCTTTATCGAATGCATGGTGGGATTCAGTCTTCAATCTCTTGCTGGTGTGGGAGGAATGCACTGGCAATTGGTTAGGGGTTTCTTGGACAATGGGGTTCAAAGGTGGAGGAGCAGGCAAAGTTAAGTTGGTCCAGCCACGGTGTTGGGAGACTCTCGGGTGAACAATCTCCTACCACCCATCATTTTCAGGGACTTCATGCTGTAAAGATACATGAGGAGGCACAAGGATGTTGGGGGCTTGAGGGGCTTGAGGGGCTTGGAAAGGATGCCTTTCAGGCCTAGGTTGGACTATTCCTTGCCCAATCCAATTAAAGAATCCAACATGAAACAATTGTCCAAGCTCTTTTGAATCAACATCAAAATGTATAGAGAACCTGGGCCTTCTTGGGACTCGGTTCCAGTTACCTCTACCTCTGTTTCGTCGGCCATGGTTGCCCCGACTGAAAACACTCATCCTGCATATGTAAACGATTAGAAAATAGTCTTTTAAATAACCATGCATGACAATTCTTAAAAATACGAAATAGATTTGGCTCAGAATGTGTTAGGATCATGCAATCCAATCCATACAAATTGTTCTAATGTTAATCAATGAGCAGGGTGTGAAACAGTGTTATGGGATGCGTGAGGGGTTTTTATTGAGAGAAAATATGATGTAATGAAAGGGGAGAAGAAATGTTCACTACTCAATGATAACAACAACCAACTATAAATCAACCAAATAAAACCTCACTGCAATCTACTCAAGATCTTCCCACTTCATCCACTTAACACAGAAATTCTCTTGGCTGTAATTAATATTAGAACAGGAAGTGAAACAATGAATCTGGGATATGTGAAGGGTTTGTAATTATCGGAAAGTGAGATAATGAGAGGGCAGGATAATGATTATAGTTCATGAAATTAATCAAGTGATCCATAAAACATTCTATGGTAAGAATAGATGTATTAACCAACAATTAGATGACTGAGTAATAATTCCTGTGTATTTGAATAGTTCATTGTCCATTAATATCCAACATAGTGCCACTACAAAAGAGTAAGTATTTCACACAATTTGTAAGAGTCTTTGTTCCCTTTATTCACACATTCTTCATTTTATAAGAGTCAACAACAACACTCATTCCCAATCTGTAATCATTAACACCCACCACTGTCATACATTTCTTCAATCCACATCTATATTTAAAAGTCATGTTTCCAAAATAATAATGAAGTCACTATTTCTTCAATAGAGCCAATCAAGATCTGTAATGATATCTGTTCCCATATATATCTGTAGTAAAAGACCAAAATAATCAAAACCTCACATGCCATGCCTGAAATGACAATTGACTATACAACCAACAGCCACCATTTAGACACAAGCTATTCAAGAGTAAATTTCCAAAGCAATGTAACCATGCCACTGTAAACCAAAACAACTCAATGTGACTTAAAAGCCTAGCCAAATATCCAACACGACTGTCATCAACAATGGTCAATTGCAATAAATAACATGCTTAATAACTCTGAGGGTATCATTGAGTATAAAAACAAACTATCCATACTACACATAGAGCGCAACTAACCAAACTCCAAAATGCAACATTTCCACTTATCACAACAAACACATAGTCATGACAATAACTCAACATATCATGTTGAAGTTGTGCGCATTAATAAGTGGTTGGTTCGTTTAATTCACACCGTTATTCAATCAAGCCATGTGCACTCAGGCTTATTCAACCAACAACACAAGGATGTCATGCATATGCCTTCTATAGTCATCCAGTTCGATTATCATTTGGCCCCGGTGAAACCATAGTTATCATGCTACATATTTCATTTGCAAAACACCATACACAGAACGCGACCTGTGTGATCCACCCTAAGCATTCGTGACCAATGTCAGCCATCAACCAAATCACCATAAGTGAAAAACTAGTGATTGTACATCAACCGACAATTTTCCACTGTGGTAAAAAAATCAATCAACCGAACAAGGCCGTGGTAGTTGTGTATACCCATGCATCCAATTGAAACAAGTAGAGGCCCTTCCATTAAAAAAAACTGAGTTCTTTGACATCAGGTGGGTAACTGTGAACTTTAGAAGCACAAATTGGCAATGTAAGTTTCATGCTATTATCATGGAGGTAGTGATGACAATCCATACCAACACAACTATTATACGACCAACGTGTGAGCCCGTATTCAAAGTAATAGACCACAATAACCGGGAACAACTTGGCAAACGTGATAGTCTCCCTGTGCAACTCTATTCTAGAGGGTTAATGGTTTGCACAGTAGCCTTCAAAGGAGGAATGGACTTAACTGTAGTGAACCTTTGATGCCAAAGGTGTACGCACAAGGAGGACTATGATTCTCTTGTGAAAGGGAGACAATTCCTTGACAAGGCTGAAACAAGAAAACATGGCTCTAGTTAAACCCCAGAATCGTGAAGGAAACCATCCAGCTGCGATTTAAACAAAACCATTCAACCAAAATGTAGTGGTAACAAAGAACTACCACCTAGGACGACTAACAACTTCGATGAACTTAAAACTATTACGGAAGAACCATCCATTTTCCATTTAAAATCAAAATTCCACACAGTTGTAGCACTTAGGACAAACACAAACCCACACAACTGAGCCAAAATTATTTCATAACCAGAGTGAAGTCTAGAATGGCCAAAAGAGACATACCTGTTAATTGAAATCCTTAAGACGAGAGGTGGCAGGGCGGTTTCACCCTTCTAAAAATCTGGAGCATGAACACAAAAGCAAGATCAAACAATAGTCTGACTAGGGTGGCGTCCAACGGGAAGGGTAAAGGTGACGTGAAGTAAATGAACGTCGCCTCCATCCACATCTCATTTACTCAATAGTACATGCAAACGAGCCCCCCATTAACACCATTAATCAAATCAAGCATCGAGAATATCAACACATTTAAACCATAGCATAATCCAAGTTTCGTATAACAATTCAACCATTCGCATTATTACTTTGCCAAATGCGTCGCCCATATTCATATTCCCAATATAACTCAAATATATCGCATGACCACTATAAAATCTAAGAGATCATGTATAGAACTATCACCAATAGCGTGATCAACATCAACTTGTACCATAGCGTAATCACCATACATATAGACTATATAAAATTGCAAAGTCATTACTTCCATGAGCCACCAACGTTCATAACATATGTATATCAGTTATCGATTCCATTAACCAATGCACAACCATTGCATTATCACCTTGCCAAATGCGCCACCAAAATTTCCACCATAGGCATATAAAAATGTAATTTAACACAATTTCCTAGCCACTTCCTTGTTAGCTAGGGTTTAACCATAATCAACAAATATTTTATGCATGTAGTATTACATAACTACGTCCCTTTGCACTCATTGCAATACTGCCCTTCATGTAATTTTACTAACATGTTTGTTGTGCAGGTGCGAGAAGGACAAATACCATATATGAATAGCAGGTTGAAGTATCATGAAGGAACAACATCTCAAAGCTTAACTCATATCAATGACAACCATATTCTCATCAACCATGTAAACCTTTGTAGCACATCATCATAACATTGAAAATGAACAGATATGATCTTCAAAAGTTCAAGGGGGTCCCACCTACTATCATTATTTAGTCTTATATAATAATAGGCTTTAGCAACAATTTACGGGCGAAATTACGTTGACGTTTTAAATCTTCAACAGTGCAGAAATAAAAGGAAACATCAAAGGAGGCCAGACAGGAGTTTCTCAAGAAGAATGTTGTGTCTACATCATTCATGCAACAAACTCATAACCCACCAATGTACGAGATTCCATCCCCAATGGACCATACCAGTAAAGGACAACCTTTAGAGCAAGAAAGTACCATAAAGAATTTTCTGCAAACATGTGTTAATTTATTGAATGATCAATCATCTGTTAAATTCTTACAAAATCTACTAGAAAGATGAAACACAGAGGTAGAAGGGAAGTTGGAGTAGAAAATAGTCAAAGATGTCCATACAAGAAGAAGGACAAGCAGAGAATTTAGATTGAATGCCAACATTGGGGATTTCAATGTGGGAGATATTATACTAGATTTAGGCTCTAAAGTAAATGTCTTTCCTAAGAATACATGAAAGTGTATGGGAGAACCCACATTAGGCTATTCACATGTCCAGTAGAAAATAGCAAATCAACTAGTAGATTTGGATGGAGTGTGGACTATGGAAGATTTTGAAGTGATAGAGATAGTAGATGGAACAACACCTTACCCAAAATTACTTGGATTGGATTGGGAATTTGATAACCAGTCTATAATCAACTTGAAGAAAAGAAAAATGACTTTTAAATTAGGTGAATATAGATTCATTTCACCATTAGATCCTTCAGAAGGAGAAAGGTTTGTAGAGGCCACTTCTTTAGATCTAGAAGAAATAATCTAGTTGTATAAAACCATCATACGAGAATAGGATTATGTCAACCCAACTGTAGATGGGGTACTCAGCTAGAGAAGCATTACATCATGGGCTTCTGACTCAGACAAAGGTTTGGAAAATTCACAACAGTGATTACATGAAGTTTCCACAATCAGGTGTGCAAGAATCGACTTCGCAGTAAGATGGGTTGGTACAGAGATAAGAGAACCTCCCAGTTTTCACGAGCTAAACGACTTAGAGGAATTCTTGAGAAAATATGAAGAGGAAGTGTTAGAAAATTATAGGCTCTTACCCCTAGATATTGCACTCAAGGAAACACCTGCATTATGGTGGGGTGTGCACAAACAAAAAATTTAGGATTGGTATTAGTGTAAACGACTATTGTGCATTAGATTTGGCGCAGAACAGGGGAGCAATACAGTGTAGAAGTATGATGGGTAAGGAACACTAGTGGAAAACTTGGAAAGGTGCAGAACACAATGGAGAATGACACCACCAAAGGAATGACCTCATCACCTTATTCATACATTGGAAGGGATCCCAGGGAACTGGTACATAGACCAGGAGATGCATAGAGGCACTACAGAATGGACAAGATTACAACAAAATTTTGTAGTAACCTTCTCATTTGAAAATGAGAACCCCAACATTGATTCAGTGCTAAAGCTAATATAGGGATTGATATTTTTAATGAACCAGAGGTTGAAATCACAACAGAATATCAACATCAGAATAGACAAACATTCAAATAATTACTCTCATGTTATCATGTCGAAGAGGAAACACCAGATGAAGATGATCCGCACAATATTCAGATCACATAGATTGATGGAGAGAGAGAGGTGGAAGGTCCATATCTGGTGTCAGAGTCATTTGTTGCACCAATTGAAGTTTAAAAAGTCAACATTGGGATGAATGACAATCATAAAATGGAAATTATTGGAGACTACTGGGATAAGAAAACATTAGAAAGAATAACAGAGTTTTGTGCGAATGCAATGACTTGTTCCCAACAACCTTTACAGAGATAAAAGGCATAGAAAGGGAGCTAGGCGAGATGAAGATACACCTCAAATACGATGCTAGATCTGTCATACAAATACCTTACAGACTGAATCCAGTGTATAAGCAGAAATTGACCGAATGTTTGAAGTTGGTATTATAAAACTCGTAGAGGAATCTAAATGGATTAACCCCATGGTAGTCTAGGAAAAGAAGCAAGGGAGGATAAGTATTTTTGTAGATTTTAGGAAACTCAATGATGCTTTCTTACATGACCCTTTCCCTACCCCTTTTACAGATGAGGTCTTTGAAAATGTGGGAGGCCAGGAAGCATATTCATTCACAGATGGATTCTTGGGTTACCATCAGATCAAAATAGCTCTAGAGGATGGGTATAATACTACTTTTTCTATAGAATGGGGATTCTACCAATATATAGTCATGCCCTTTGGATTGAATAATGCACAAACTATCTTTTCAAGCGTAGTCACAACTGCTTTTAAGGAATTCATACATCAGTTTCTAGAAGTATATCTAGATGATTAGACTATTTATAGTCTTTTGAAGGACCATGTAGAAGTGTTAAGACTAATGTTGGAAATATGCGGGCAATGTCAAATATCATTAAACATAAATAAATGCATTTTTGTGACACCTTTTGGGATATTTTTTAGACATATAATGTGTAAATAAGGTTTATTGGTTGACCCTGCTAAGATTGCAATCATTGTGAATTTACCACCACAAAAGTCAGTGTGCTAGTTAAGAGAAACATTGGGACATACAAGCTATTACAGGAAATTCATAAAGGGGTATGTGCAGATTACTGCACCAATGGAAAGATTGTTAAAGAAGGACACCAAATTTCAGTGGAATGAGGATTGTCAGCAAGGATTGGACACTCTAAAGGAAAATATGGTGACAGCAACTACATTAGTATTTTCAAATTGGGAAAATACATTTCATGTGCACATAGATGCATTAGCCATAGCACTTGGATCAATTCTAGCACAGCCAGTAGCAGGGGACTTTAACCATCCTATATCCTTTGCAAGCAGAAAGTTGTCAGAATATGAGAATAATTACGACACCACAGAAAGAGAAGGCATAGCCATGGTATATGCACTTCATAAATTCAAGCATTATTTACTGGGTAAACACTTTAAAATGTTCACAGATCATTCTTACCTCAAATGTCTATTCAACAAGCTAGTGTTGTGGGGGAGGATTTGTAGATGGTTTCTTTTATTCCAAGAATTCGATTTGAAGGTGATAGTCAAACCGGGGAAGTTGAATGCAGGACCTGATCACCTGTCGAGGGTAACCAATGGGGAAGAACCTACTAACTTGGAAGACAACTTCCCTGATGCACAATTATTTTCAGTACAGGTAGTTGATGAATACTTTGCTGATATTATTTAATACTTAAGTACAAGGGTTTCACTACAGGAATTTGGCACTGTGCAGAAAAATATCAAGGTAGTCAAAATTGCAGACTATCAACTCATTGCAGGTCATTTATACAAGATGGGTGCAGATAGCATTTTGAGAAGGTGTGTATCGGAACATGAAATACCCAGGATTTTAGTAGAATCTTGTGAAGGTATAATTGGAGGACACTACATAGGAAAAGCTACAACGTAGAAGGTATTGCACGTAGGATTATGGTCGCCAACAATCCATAAAGATGCCAGGAGCCAAATTTTTCACAAAGAAATTTCGATGTACATGGTTGATGATATGGTGCATGATTAATACATGATATGGTACATGTTGGTGAATGCTTGATGCACTTGTTATGGTACATGGTATGGCACATGTGTTTATGATTGATGTACCTGGTTGATGGTTGAGGTACATGGTACAAGTGTTGGTGAATGGTTGATGCACTTGTTGTTGTGCAAGTGTTGGTGAATGGTTGATACACTTCTTGTGATACAGGTTGTGGTACACAGTTGATGCTTGGTATGGTACAGGTTGATGGTTTGGTACATGGTTGAGACACATATCTTGTGATGGTATGTTGGTTATCTTGGTACATGATTGGTAGAGGCGTGTGTTGATGATGTTGGACATCTAGTTCAGAGGTATCCTTGGTATATGATCCATGTGAGAGGATTTGGTTGATTATCGGTGACAGTGACAGGTTGGACAGTGGCAGGTTGATGTGACAGGTTGGATACAGTGACATGTTGACAATGACAGGTTGGTGACATTGATAGGTTGGTGACAGTGGCGGATTAGTAACAGTGACAAGTTGGATATAATGACAGGTTGACTGGTTGTAGATTGATGTGACAATGGTAGTCATAGTGGTAGTTATTTTGGTAGTGGTAGTTTGGTCTACACTTATATTTCAGGGAAACAGGATGGGGCAAGGAAAGGGGGTTGTAGCCTCCTTCTAGTTGGTTCTAGAGAACACAAGGAGTTGGAGCTTCCGTCAGTTTGGAGCCTGCAAATAAGGGGTTGTAGTCTCCTTCTGGTTGGAGCCAGAGAATTAAAGGGGTTGTAGCTTCCTTCAAGTTGGAGCCTGTATATAGGGGGTCATATCCTCCTTCCAATTGCATCTGGAGAATTGGGAAGTTTGTGCTTCCAATGAATGTATTCTTTGATATATAAGAAATCATTATGTGGTTTTCTCCCATTTGGGTTTCCATGTAAATTATGTTGTACTCTGTATTTTATGTAATGATTTTGATATGATGATCTTATGCTTATATGCTCATTATCTATTGAATGCAATCATAGATGATACATTGATGATATACTACGGATTAGATTGAAGTTTATATAATGTGGTTAAAAGTGGTAAAAGTGCCCATATTGATTCACCCCCCCCCCCACCCCAGATCAGTATTCCAACAATTGGTATCAGAGAAGGTTCCTTCAGGAAACAGTTTAACCACTAGAAGGTAGATCATGGAGAGCATAAATTTGTATAGGAACTGAATACCACAATTTGATGGTCAGACTGGTCTGAACTATGAGTTGTGGAGTATCAGAATGAAAACATTTTTACGAGCACATGGATATGATGTTTGGTAATCATTTGTTTTAGGATATATCGCTACTAAGAAACCAAAGACTGCAGCCAAGAAGTAATTGAAAAGAAACAAAAAAGTAGCAATGAATTTCATCTTGGAAGGATTACCTAATTCAGTAAAAGAGAATGTGGAAAAAAATTTACCAGCTAAAGAACTTTGGGATAAGATACATGATATCTATTTTGAGGAATCTCCCATCACGGAACTAGAGAGTGCTAAATAATATAAAAGTACAGAACAAGAAGAAATATTCTCATTGTTAAGGTCCTAACCCGCACATAGGTAGATCAATGTATTCGGATGTAATA
>JASDQU010736835.1:115916-126625 GCA_032191745.1 Picea mariana
CTTAACTCATATCAATGACAACCATATTCTCATCAACCATGTAAACCTTTGTAGCACATCATCATAACATTGAAAATGAATAGATCTTATCTTCAAAAGTTCAAGGGGGTACCACCTACTAGCATTATTTAGTCTTATATAATAATAGGCTTTAGCAACACTTTGCGAGTAAATTTACGTTGACGTTTTAAATCGTCAACAAACTGGCGACTCAACAGGGAAATTTGTTTTTAATAGATTAGAACTCAAAACTCATGGTTTCACAGACCAAGAATACTAATCTCGAGAAGACGTAACTCGAATGATTATGCAACAGGCGGAAGTGAGCAGATTTAATGGAAAGATGACCGGTAATTTGGGAAGAACTCATGAAAAGTGTTAAGTATGAGGGGGTTTACCACTGTATGCATAATCAATTGGTCGGAATATGCTCTTAAATTTCCAGGAGGAAAACTCATAGACTTTCTCTTACGATCTCAATGGATGCATAAATGGCAAGAAGAAGTGGGAAACAACCAATTCCTCATAAGATAGCAGTGGAAATATGTAACAAATTCAAAGGCCCTTCAGAGGAGAGATCATAAAAACTATGTAAGCTCAATTGTTATTGACTAACAATGCTTTTGTGGAGGTGTCACTGTGGTAGAATTGATCCAACCTTCTAACTTGACCAAACACTTAAAAGATGATAAAGACAAAACATGCAACAGAAGTCATAATTGAGAAATTAAAACAGCAACATTAAAAGACAGAAATAAAACGTAGCAAAAAATTCAACTCAGAAAGAAAAAATCTGTAAAGTAGAAAAAAGAAGCCTAAAAATTGAAAGCAGAGCTAAACTACTAGTATACAGAAGAATACAATCAACAAAAATACCTTTCATGCTAGTCCCTTGCAATACTTCAAGCGAGGACTATTAGTGGTGTGGGAAAACCATTGTCTCTGTAATTCCTTTGAAATTTCTGAGTTAGTGTCCAAGACAAAAGTAATCTGGAAATCACCCAACACTTGAAATTCTGACGTAACTATCATCCTTTTGATGCATATGATTAAATCATCAAGATAAGCATGGATACTGACCAACTCATCGAAATGTGTGTGTATAGGCCTTTTTAAGGCGATATTTGTGACAAATAAACTAGAAGGCAACCAGTTGTAAGACATAGTATTGCAATTAGTAGTAAAAGTTGTTTTGTGAATATTTGCCCCTTCTACCTTGATTTTATTGTAACCAAACAAATTTTCAAGTAACGGCTTCAAGTGTAACTCTACAACTAGTTGCAGAAACATTTTCATGCTGAGAGGCGGGAAAGGATTTCTCATAATTGCTTTCCTGAAAGTTTGAAGACTAATGCAGGTTCTAGTATTATTAGTGGTCTTCGAAGCAGGTTCCCAATTGGAAACCCATTTAGGGTGGAATAGAAAAAACATTTCAATCCTTAAGAGAATCTCCAACTCCCCTCGAACGGTTGCTTTTAGTGCAGATTTAACAAGTCCTTGTTTTTTCCAGGCTAGTTTCATAGTATGTTGAACAAGACCTGGATCAAAACCACGAAGATCCACATTAAACCAAGCAAAAACCTTTTGAAATACACCAATTAATTCAAAGGAATTCATTTCTTCTTTATCAAACCCCTGGACATTAATTTTAACATTCAATGAAGATCCAGGTGTCCTAATGTTCATGGAGATGGCTTCAACCACCTTCAGTTGTAACTCCTCCTCCTTTTCTTTATTGCCCCCAACACTAAAAAAAAATGAACTCTCAAGAGGATTCAATCCCTCATGAATCCTATTATTTTCCATGGATATAGTTTCCTCGGGCTTAAGAGGTTCATATTGGATGATAGCACAAATGCTCTCATCATCAGGGAGGGCCTTCCAATATCCTACATGGTCAAGAAAATATGGGTGATAAAGGGATTGAAAAATGAAATCGCGCCTGTGAGGCAAAAGTTGTTGATTAGGAGAGCTTGCAAAGACAGCTAACCGATCAGCCATGGAATTCAACTCCTTCTTCACATGAGTGATGTTGAAAGATAGAAGGTTCGAGACAAGTGCCCAAATAGTTTGGGATTATTTCTCCATCAGCTCGTTGCTAGGACATCATATCTTGTGTATTACGTTCACAACAAGCTCAAAACTTCCAAAAACTAAAAGGTGACCACAACCAAGATTAAGGGCATTCTCAATGCCTAATAATAAATCTTTGAAATCAATGACATTATCCGAACAAGCAAACTCTAACCTGTAGGACAGATTATGAATTTTTCTCGTGGGAGAAGCCAAGGTAATTCCATCCCCATTTCCTTCACTAGAGTATGAACCGTGAAATTGCATATGCCATAAATCATTATCTAAATCAATTATTTCCAAAGGAATAGTATCCTCTTCAGCAAATATGGAATATACTCCAAGGTCTTCTTCGACATAGTTTACATTAGATTTCAGGACACTCTCTATGTAAGGTGAAATCCTTCCCTCTCTAAGAACTATGATATTCTTACCATTCCGAGGAATAGATAAATGCATCCCATCGAGTGAGAGGTATCCACCCATTAGGGATTGCCAATATCTTCCCAAGATAATTGAATAAATGCTTATAGGCATATCAATCACCTGAATGATGAGGGTTGTCCTTATCTCGAGGTGAGTGCATAAAACCAAGGTTACATGTTTAATATCGCCTATGGTTGTTTTTTGCAGACTATTATAGGAAAGAATGCTTTGGGAATTTTCGTTTGTACAAGATAAGCCTAGCTCTTCCATAATAATCTTTGACATAACACTTGGGCCTGAACCACCATCAATGAGGCAACAATGGGCGATTTTATCCATGATCTTTATAGAAATATAAAAGGGGGGATTTTTTACAGGGTATCTAAAGTTATATACACCTACTTTATTTACAGAAGAATCCTCTTCGCTTACCTCTTCAGAAACATTAGCCACAACGGAAGCTTTTCCTTCCATGAATTGTTTCAGATGCAACTATTGTTCAGGGACAACAACCATGTCTAGGAGGGTTACATCTTCTTTGATGATAGCCAATTGATTCAAGATATTGTATTTGGAAGAGGGGGTAGGAGGAGTGATTCTTTGACTCTCATGAATTTTAGGAACCTGGGACGCAGTAGCGGTTGAGGATGATCTCGGGCTAGAAGAACTGCAAGGAGGGTAAAACTTGCCTTTTGGGGCATTGGATTTCTTCCTGGTATTGATGACCATGACATCTTTTGGCTCGGAAAAATCTAGGACAACGATAGTAGACTCTGGTTTTTTACTAAATATCTTGTCTCTGGCACTCTTCCTTACCTCACACGTGGTTTCTTCATGGTGTTCCTCGCAAAAGTTACACCAACTTCTAGGTAGGATAGATTTGGGCTGAAAATTATTTTCAACCAGACTTCTAAAAGGAGGGGCAGAAGAGGATGAAGATCCAGGGGTGAGAGGGGAGACAATACCCTTCCGCTCAAATTCTATCATACAATTGTTCATATCTTGTACTAGTTGTAAGAGAGAAGACATGTCTATCTGTCTAACCGATTCTCCCTGGGATAGACCAGTTTGTTCAAGTTGTTCTTTATACTCTGAACAAGTGTGCAGAGAGGAAGCAAGATTATCAATGAATTTTTATTCAAGCCTATGACGTTAAGGAGAAGGAAATGCATTTTAGTAATGCATGAAGGCGTCTTGGTTCTGAGGGCGAATAATTTCAGGAATTTGATTATACAACTTGGTGAAACGCAAGTTGAAAGACTTGATGGTCTCACCATCTTTGTATGTGACGTTATTGTACTCCCTTAAATTCTCAGTGGGGATGATTGCTCGTAAGTTGATCTGAATCAGTAGATCAATTCCTCCCAGGTAGACAAAATCTTAGGAGGAAGGTCAAAGAATTCAGTCGTAGCCTTCCCTTCCAAGGAATTGACAAGCAAGTGCATGCAAGTGTCATTGTCGTTAGCCCCTATGTTATGAAAAGCATTGGAAAATGCCAGTAGGTGTTCGTTAGTACTGACAGTTTTATTTCCTGAAAACCTAGGCAAGTTCTTTTTAAACTTTGGAAGTGGGCGAGTAGTAGGTGCTAAGTTAAGAGGAGAAGACACATGCCATGGTGTGATTCTGGCATCCTCTTCGAACTAAAAAATCCCACACTTTTTAATGACTTTGGTGGGGTTTGTAGTAGATTGGATGGGGATATGGTGTTTGTACAAGATACCAATCACCGATGACGATGAATATTGGGAATATGGGGCACTTCTAGTGCCACCAAAGCCACCACTAGATGCCATCTTGTGGATGATAGATGAGGGAAAGAAAGACGAGCTAGATGAATCAGATAAAGTTCTCCTTAGAGCACTTTGTTGGGAAAATAACACAACGTTTCTCCTTCCTATCTCAGTAATAGGACTAATTTCAGGTGACAAGACTCTGCTTCTTCTAGAAGCACGAGAATCAAAGGACATGAAAGAATAGAAAAAATTGAAGGAACAAAATGTTACTGCTGATTTGTAGGTTGCCTACATCTAGCTTCCAATTGTTCTTGAGCACTAATATCGCGTTCAATTGTTGCCCAAGAAAGGTTAAGCTCAGCATGGGTCCTAAAAGTGTCTAAAATAGTATGAATCAGGTTCAAAGCAATGTTGGTCTGGTCTTGGAGATTGGGTTCAAGATTGGGCTTCCTTGCAACAGGAACAGTCATTAAATGCAGAACATTCAAAGAATCAAAATCAGAAAAAGAAAGATATATCAATGAAAATTGGGTATAAAATTTAACCGGAGAGATATCGAAGATCTCTCCAGTATGGTCGCCAAATAAATGTTGAGAAAAAGATATAAATTTATCTTACTCAAACATTTTCAAACTTTACTTGGCTAAAGTAAAATAGAGGGAAATATCACCCTATGTTTATAGCTAACAAAAATAATATCCTAACTCACAAGTATTAATTACGAGTGCTCAGGTTAGTCTTTTATCAACAAAATTTTTTATCTAGAAATTCACTTTTACGTATCTTCTGAATATATCAGTTTCTGAAATAAATGTAAGAACATAAGTAAAGAAACCAAGATGATAATCAATACAATTGAGACATAAATAAATCCTTTATTTCATTCCAATCCACCAAAGATTCATTTTATTTACAAAATCTCATACATAAATCTTGGACCAAAGTCAAACTTAGACATCCCCGATGGAACATACAAAAGGACCTATGACAGAAAACCAAAACTGAATTCTAAAAGTTGGATCAATCTACCACAGATTGTTTCCCACTCCACTCTACACAATAGCCTTTGTCAGTCATGAAAACTAATTCACAAACAGACAAGTCTACATAGACTAACAAATATAGATCAACACCTCTGAAGAACAAGTGTCTGAATGATTTGATTCAGCCCTAAATATTGTTGTCTAAAATAAGACCCTACTATCATAAAAGAGAATTAGGCTATGATGAATACATGATTGAATAAAGACATAATTATCTCAACATAAACTCAAAGAGAAAACCTTAGCATGCTTCTGCTTCTCTCCTCCACTTGTTCCTCCCATTACTTCTGCTTTTAAAAAATCAGAATTGGTTGAAGTAGTTGAACCAACTCATTAGTTAAGCTAACTAAAGAATCAACTAACTTTAGTTCGGGGGGGGAAGTAATAATTATAATAGGGTCATAAATAAATAATAACTAGTAGGTGGGACCCCTTCTGACTCCCTTTAGTTCATAATAGTCATAACCGTCATAACATAATCCATTAGTTAAACAAACACACCCACTTGTGCCTCCCCTCAAACACATTTACTTTTGGCAATTTTAGCTCATGAAATTTGAAAATATTTCAAAATAATACTCATATATCCAAAATAAAACATACTCTCCAAAATCCATGTAGTCCACCGTCATAAAAAAATAAATAACATAAAATTCAAAAGTCATGTTTTCTAGTCTGTGATGCAACCCTTTCTTGGTTGCTGCTATCACCTCTTGATTTTCCTGAATTATCCTTGGTTTGGGCATATTCTTTAGGCTTTATATCACTAATCACATGGCAACAATCGTCCTTCAAATGCACCCGAAAGACATAGATTTGTCAGAGTCATTAAAGGGTGATAAAGGGGCAGCAGTAGGTTTTCCTTTATTGAATTCATGGTGGGCTTCAATCTTCAATCTCTTGCTGGTGTGGGAGGAATGCACTAGTGAGTGGTTAGGGGTTGCTTTGACAATGGGGTTCAAAGGTGGAGGAGCAAGAAAAGTCAAGTTGGTCCAGCCACAGTTTTGGGAGACTATCGGGTGAACAATCTCCTACCACCCATCATTTTCAGGGACTTCAGGCTGTAAAGATACATGAGGAGGCACAGGGATGTTGGGGGCTTGAGGGGCTTGGAAAGGAGGCTTTTCAGGCCTAGGTTGGACTATTCCTTGCCCAATCCAATTAAAGAATCTAGAATGAAACAATTGGCCAAGCTCTTTTGAATCAACATCAAAATGTATAGAGAACCTTGGCCTTCTTGGGCCTCGATTCCAGTTACCTCTACCTCTGTTTCCTCGGCCATGGCTTCCCCGACTGAAAACACTAATCCTGCATATGTAAACGATTTGAAAATAGTCTTTTAAATAACCATGCATGACAACTCTTAAAAATACGAAATAGATTTGGCTCAGAATGTGTTAGGATCATGCAATCCAATCCATACAAATTGTTCTAATGTTAATCAATGAGCAGGGTGTGAAACAGTGTTATGGAATGCGTGAGGAGTTTTTATTGAGAGAAAATATGATGTATTGAAAGGGGAGAAGAAATGGTCACTGCTCAATGATAACAACAATCAATTGTAAAACAACCAAATAAAGCCTCATTGCAATCTACTCAAGATCTTGCCACTTCATCCACTTAACACAGAAATTCTCTTGGTTGTAATCAATATCAAAACAGGGAGTGAAACAATGAATCTGGGATATGTGAAGGGTTTGTAATTATCAGAAAGTGAGATAATGAAAGGGGAGGATAATGATTATTGTTCATGAAATTAATCAAGTGATCCATAAAACATTCTTCGGTAAGAATAGATGCATTAACCAACGATCAGATGACTGAGTAATAATTCATGTGTATTTGACTAGTTCACTATCCATTAATGTCCAACACAGTGCCACTACAAAAGAGTAAGTATTTCACACAATTTGTAAGAGGTTTTGATCCCTTTATTCTCACATTCTTCATTTTATAACAGTAAACAACAACACTCATTCCCAATCTGTAATCATTAACATCCACCGCTGTTATACATTTTTTAAATCCACATCTATATTTAAAAGTCATGTTTCCAAAATAATAGTGAAGTCACTATTTCTGCAATAGAGCCAATCAAGATCTATAATGATATTCGTTCCTATATATATATATATATATATATGTGCAGTAAAAGACCAAAATAATCAAAACCTCACATGCCACGCCCGAAATGACAATTGACTATACAACCAATAGCCACCATTTAGACACAGGCTATGCAGGAGTAAATTTCCAAAGCAATGTAACCATGCCACTGTAAAACAAAACAACTCAATGCAACTTAAAATCCAAGCCAAATATCCAACACGACTGTCATCAACAGTGGTCAATTGCAATAAATAACATGCTTAACAACTCTGAGGGTATCACTGAGTATTAAAACAAACTATCCATACTACACATAGAGCGCAACTAACCAAACTCCAAAATGCAACATTTCCACTTATCACAACAAACACATACTCACAACAATAACTAAACATATCGTGTTGAAGTTGTGTGCATTAATAAGTGGTTGGTTCATTTAATTCACACCGTTATTCAATCAAGCCATGTGCACTCAAGCTTATTCAACCAAAAACACAAGGATGTCGTGGATATGCCTTCTATAGTCATCCAGTTCGATTATCATTCGGCCCCAGGGAAACCATAGTTATCATGCCCCATATTTCATTTGCAAAACACCATACACAGAACGCGACCTGTGTGAGCCACCCTAAGCATTCGTGACAATTGTCATCCATCAACCAAATCACCATAAGTGCAAAACTAGTGATTGTACATCAACCAATAATTTACCACTGTGGTAAAAAAATCAATCAACCAAACAAGGCCGTGGTAGCTGTGTATACCCATGCATCCAATCGAAACGGTAGAGGCCCTTCCATTAAAAGAAACTAAGTTCTTTGACATTAGGTGGGTGAATGTGAACTTTAGAAGCACAAATTGGCAATGTAAGGTTCCTGCTATTATCATGGAGGCAGTGATGAGAATCCATACCAACACGACTATTATACGACGAACGGCTGAGCCTGTATTCAAAGTAATAGACCAAAATAACTGGGAACAACTTGGCAGATGTGATAGTCTCCCTATGCAAATCTATTCTAGAGGGTTAATGGTTTGCACAGTAGCCTTCACAGGAGGAATGGAACTAACTGTAGTGAAACTTTGAGGCCAAAGGTGTATGCATAAGGAGGACTATGATTCTCTTGTGAACGGGAGATAGTTCCTTGACAGGGCCGACACAAGAAAACATGGCTCTAGTTAAACCCTAGAATCGTGAAGGAAACCATCCATCCATGATTTAAAAAAAAACCTTCAACCAAAATGCAATGGTAACAAAGAACTACCACCCAGGAAGACTAACAACTTTGATTAACTTAAAACTATTACAGAAGAACCATCCATTTTCCATTTAAAATCAAAATTCCACACAGTTGCAGCACTCAGGACAAACACAAACCCACACAACTGAGCCAAAATTATTTCATAACTAGAGTGAATTCTAGAATGGCCAAAAGAGACATACATGTTAATCAAAATCCTTAAGACGAGAGGTGGCCAAGAGGTTTCACCCTTCTAAAAATCTGGAGCATGAACACAAAAGCAAGATCAAACAATAGGCTAACTAGGGTGGCATCCAAAGGGAAGGGTAAAGGTGACGTGAAGTAAATCCACATCGCCTCCACCCACATCTCATTTACTCAACAGTACATGAAAACAAGCCCCCCATTAACACCATTAGTCAACCCATGCATCACGAATATCAACACATTTAAACCATAGCATAATCCAAGTTTCATATAACAATTCAACCATTCGCATTATTACTTTCCCAAATGCGCCACCCATATTCATATTCCCAATATAACTCAAATACATCGCATGACCACTATAAAATCTAAGAGATCATGTATAGAACCATCACCAATAGCGTGATCAACATCAACCTGTATCATAGCGTAATCACCATACATATAGACTATATAAAATCGCAAAGTCATTACTTCCATGAGCCACTGACGTTCATAACATATGTATATCAGCTATCGATTCCATTAACCAATGCACAACCATTGCATTATCACCTTGCCAAATGTGCCACCAAAATTTCCACCATATGCATATAAAAATGTAATTTAACACAATTCCATAGCCATTTCCTTGTTAGCTAGGGTTTAACCATAATCAACAAATATTTTATTCATGTAGTATTGCAGAACTACGTCCCTTTGCACTCGTTGTAATATTTCCCTTCATGTAATTTTACTAACATGTTTGTTATGCAGGTGCGAGAAGGACAAATACCATATATGAATAGCAAGTTGTAGTATCATGAAGGAACAACATCTCAAAGCTTAACTCATATCAATGACAACCATATTCTCATCAACCATGTAAACCTTTGTAGCACATCATCATAACATTGAAAATGAACAGATATGATATTCAAAAGTTCAAGGGGGTCCCACCTACTATCATTATTTAGTCTTATATAATAATAGGCTTTAGCAACACTTTACGGACGAAATTACGTTGACATTTTAAATCTTCAACAGTGCGGAAATAAAAGGAAACATTTAAGGAGGTCAGACATGAGTTTCTCAAGCAGAATGTTGCGTCTACATCATTCATGCAACAAACTCATAACCCACCAATGTACGAGATTCCATCCCCAATGGACCATACCAGTAAAGGACAACCTTTAGAGCAAGCATGCACCATAAATAATTTTCTGCAAACATGTGTTAAGTTATTGAATGATCAATCATCTGTTAAAGTCTTACAAAATATGCTAGAAAGATGCAACACAGAGGTAGAAGGGAAGCTGGAGTAGAAAATAGTCAATGATGTCCATACAAGAAGAAGGACAAGCAGAAAATTTAGACTGAATGCCAACATTGGGGATTTCAATGTGGGAGATATTATACTGGATTTAGGCTCTGAAGTAAATGTCTTTCCTAAGAATACATGAAAGTGTATGGGAGAACCCACATTAGGCTGTTCACATGTCCAGTAGAAAATAGCAAATCAACTAGTAGATTTGGATGAAGTGTGCACTATGGAAGATTTTGAAGTGATAGAGATAGTAGATGGCACAACACCTTACCCAAAATTACTTGGATTAGATTGGGAATTTGATAACCAGGCTATAATCAACTTGAAGAAAAGAAAAATGACTTTTAAATCAGGCGAATATAGAGTCATTTCACCATTAGATCCTTCAGAAGGAGAAAGGTTTGTAGAGGCCATTTTTTTAGATCTAGAAGAAATAAACTAGTTGTATAAAACCATCGTGCGAGATTAGGATTATGTCAACCCAACTGCAGATGGGGTACTCAGGTAGAGAAGCATTACATCATGGGCTTCTGACTTAGACAAAGGTTTGGAAAATTCACAACAGTGATTA
>JASDQU010736835.1:140308-159524 GCA_032191745.1 Picea mariana
CTGCTCTGATACCATGTACAAAAATCAGGAACAAAAGCACTCTAACTCACTTGGGATTTTTTTCAAACACTTAGTAAACACATATTTTTGTCTTAAATGAACTCTAATATGTGTTTACTGTTGGGTTGTGGAAAAGGTACAAATATCCTCCTTATTCCCACAGTTCATGATATAATCTTGATTGACTTTTCTATTAATTAGGGATAAATAGGGTAGAAAATGATTAATATGTCTTCTAGTGATATTATTGAGTTATATTAAATAAATTCTAAAAATTCGATTGGAATTGTTTGATTTTGTTACAGGAATGGATAAACATTGTCAAACTCGAGATAGAAAAGGATATCTTGAAGATGTGTAAGCTATTGGAGGTTGAGGACTTTTGGTGCAAAGCAGGTTTGAAGATGATTGATTTTCTATCTTGTAAATTTATAATAGTAAAGCAATCCTTAGGATCTCTCAATCCTCGGGATGGATTAATTTACCCATATTATTGAAATATATGGAGGGTAATAGATCCTAAAAGGATAATCTAAGAATTGTATCCAAGTATTCAGAACTCAGAATTTCTCTGCGCAAGCAGTTTTTGTAAATGTTATACCAGCTATGGAATCAATAAAAGCTTTGAACGTTTTCTCCATTTCCACATATTGAGTTTCTAGTATCAGTTCTTCTGAGGACCAAGGGCCTAGTATGAAGGAGTTACTGTCTCAATCTGTAATTCTATCAGTTTTATTTTTGTTTTGTGATTCAAATCTCTTTCACAATAGTTAAGATGAATGCATAAGTGTGTTAATGATTTTATACTATTTTTGTATAGATGATAGAAGTTTCCATTGAGTATTAGTGATTGTTGTTCCAACTTCTATTACTGAAGATTATTGCTTGATAGTTCCTCACTTTTTCATGTGTGTTGTTCCTTTTACTTAGATTCGCAATTGTTGTTCCTTTCAATTAAGTTACATTTGTTGTTCCTTTCAATTAAGTTACATTTTTTGTTCCTTTTAGTTAAGTTACATTTTTTGTCCCTTTCGATTAGATTACAATTGTTGTTTCCTTCCAAAGATAGAGTAATTCACTATTTCCTTTCCAACAATTTGATTCATAGTTGATAGTTGATTCTATAAGCCTTTACTTAGATTCAATTACTGCATCTTAGTTAAATGAATTCAACAGATTAGTTAATTCCTTTTCATTCATAGCATTAATCAAATTTTGATTTTTTTAAGTAAGATCTTAGTCTCAGAATCTTTAATGAACATTTGAGGAACTTGATTGTCGATAAACTCATATTTTATTTAACTACGTGATTCTAACCTCTATGAGCTATTTGCATAGACTTTGCTAATTATTAAGATAAAAGACGAATCCTTGGGTTGATAAATTAATGTTAAACTAAGGCTGGTTTTAGGACATCTTTAGAGCCCAACATTTTGGCATCGTTGTTGAGGAGAGTGTCAAATGTAGCATAGGTTGCGTCTCTGGAGGACGAGGTATTGAATATGGAAGGTAAGAACCTACATAGGCAATAAGTAAAATGATCATGCCAATGCTTACCTCCTGTTGATACTTAGAGGTTATATAGGTGTTTTTTTTAATTTTTTTTGCGTGAAGTGTGTATGACTGAGAAGAAAGATCCTGAAAAAACAAAACCCCCACCAAAAACTACCAAATCCCCGGGCTCGGTGCTCCCTGGGAGAAGCACTTCCATAGACCACATCATCCGAAAAGATGAATCTCAATCTTCAGTTGGACCTAGGAAAGGATCTACCTGAATCCCTTAGGTAGCAGTTTCACCAATTGCAGCCCACGCTGAGATTCATAGCAAGACTGAAGGGACTGAGAAAATATTTTAAAGAATAGATCTCCCACCCCTAAGCCCTTTAGGAGAGGGAAATTCTCATAATATAGAGGAAGGAGAAGGAGAAACCTGCAGGGCTTCAAAGACACACCCATCACCACCCCCTGGTCCTAAATCTCTTGTGAAAGAAGAAGGAATACCCAAAATCCCAGATAGAGGGAGTGTAATAAAATCCCCTAGAGGATCAAATAATCAACCACCTCGAATAGAACACCCGAATCAAGAAATTCCTGAATATTTTTGGCACATTTTCAATCAAATGGCACAACCAAATCAACAACGACCCCAGACCTCCACATTGGAATATCTAATAGTTGATCCAAACACCAATGCCCCCATGAAAGAAATCCCCCTACATAACCTTCCAACCTTCCATGGATTGATCTCAGAAGACTCGGACGCATTCTTATTTGAATTTGATGTCCTATGTAGAGGGTATGATTACACCTCTGAACCCCAAAAATTAAAATTGTTCCCCTCCACTTTGAAAGGAGAAGATATACCCTGGTTTATGGCATTGGGGGGAGGAACTATAAACTCATGGGATGAGATGAAATAGGCCTTCTTGACAAAATACCAGGATTATTGTATAACCAAGGACTTAAAAGATGAAATCTTTCAAATGACTGCAAAAGAAAACGAGACATTAGAAGAATATGTTGAAAGATTCCAATATAATTTACAAAGGTCTTCTTATGGTACATTACCGAGTGACGTGCTCAAAGCCACTTTGATAAAAGGAATGAAAGATGAATGGGTAGAAAAATTGAATATAATGGGGAAGGGTCACATTTATCAAGAAACTTATGATAAAATCATTCTATTGTGCATCAGGTGCTCATGAGGAAGTACATAGACCAGATCAAGAATGTGGACATCCCTCACCAGAAATAGCAATATTACCAATGGGGGTGTTATGCGAGCTAGTAATCCCTTAGAAAATTTCAAAACAGATATTCTAAGCACCCTGACTACATAATTGGATGTTTTGTAGGCCAAACAGAAACAAGCAGAAGCAGAACAGACTTTGGCCATATTTTGCATAGATGCAGAAAAAAACATGGTCCAAGGGAATGTCCTTTGGATGTGGTTCAGGTTTGTGCTATTTGCACCAAGGATCACGCAACAGAGAAATTATCATCGCTCCCTGGACTGAAATTTGTCTTTAGAGAAGCGAAAGAGGAAACAAAACCATTATATCTGATGGCTCAGCATCGTCAATGGCAGGCCCGACCTCCAAATACACTACAAGACCCATCCTCTTTCTTTTCTAGATAGTATAATTAGCAACAAAATTCTGGTAATGCATGGTAGGGCAAGCCGTTTACTAATCAAAACTAGCAACCCCAGCAATACCCACCTACAAATCCCACTTGGCCGAACCAACCCAATGCAAATCCCATCTGACAGAATCAACAAACTACAAGTTCCGCCTGACCTAACTCATAATACCCCACCTCATCCTGGAAAAACTCAAATAACAACCCCTACCCTTCGCAGTGGCCCAACACGACTGCCCAAAACCCAAATTGGAACCAGAATTGGTAGCGCCCCATGGGGATAAACAATCAACCCATGGGGATGGCCCCTCAAACCCAGCCCATGTTGCAAGCCCCACTCCCACTGCCCCAAAACCCTTAATCGCAATTGCTCCCTCAATTACCAGCCCAACCCCACCCAAATCCTAATAATAGATCAGCTTAGCTCATCCATATTATGGAGAATGGGGAAGGGGAAACCAACTCGGTAGGGTGCAACGAACTCTGGTTGAGATCAGGGCATATAATATCTCCTGAAAGTAACATTTTCCAAGAGCAGGAGAATGAAAATAACAAACAACCAGCAATAACACCCTCGACTGTGGTAATAACAGAAGAAATGGAGGTGAGGAAACACAGTCGAGTCACGGGATCCTGATAAGGATGCAACTCCTTCCCTTTCATTCCTCGAAAGATTGATTATAGAAAAACCTGTCATGCATCCTAACTTCGACATTGTAGGGGACCTCAAGAATTTATATGTCAAGATCCCACTCCTACAGGCTCTACAAGACATTCCAATTTATGCAAAGACAATCAAGGAACTATGTGGGAGGAATCCTCTCAGGAAAATTAAAGATTCATCATCAACAGTTTGCATGGTAAGAGCCTTGTCTGATCTAATTCTAGGTAGACAAGAACCAGTCAAATATGAAGATCCAGGGAACCCCATAGTAACAATTTAGATCCAAGGTTGTTATTTTCCAAATACACTAGTTGATTTGGGGGTGGACATCAATATCCTAACTATGGAAACTTGCAACACCCTGGGTTTTGAATCCTTCGAACCTACCCCAATTATGTTACAATTGTTTGATCGATTAGTGGTTAGACCAGCCAGCACACTACATAATATAGCAATATCAGTCGACTCTTGGGAATATCTAGCTTATTTCCTCATCATCAACCCAAGAAATGGACTCGAAGGGCATCCATTGATACTAGGCAGACCATGGCTCACAATAGCAGATGCGTACATAGGATTTCAAATGGGTAATATGATAATTGATAGAGGAGGTGTCACAAAAAATATCATCTTATATCCTCCAGCCAAGCCAAGCCCAAATTTTCTATATCCACAATTGTCGCCACCATGATATTTAGAAAAGGATCTACGAGCCCCTCTCATGATGGAAGAAGCCCTCAGACTCAAGAACCAATTAGAGGATGACATAATCAGTGGGTTCATTAACAGGCTAGCCATCATGGGTAACCCAACGTGCCAAATGCTCAAATTTGTTCTAGACTATGAAACATAGGGAGACTCGCTGGAAGATTTAATGGAACAACAAATCCTGACTAACGTCATTCATAACAGAAAATTTGTTGATATTGCACCAGGGAAGTCTCTGAACATTAATGCCAATTTAGATGAGCAACAACAACAAAAATTGATTCAAGTCCTTTCTAAATATCATCAAGCTTTTGCCTGGGAGTATTCTGACATGAAAGGTATTGATCTGCAACTTTGCACACACCATATTTATATTGAGAAAGATGCCCAACCTATCCGACAGCTATAGAGAAGATTGAATCCCCACCTCAGGGATATTGTTAAAGAAGAATTACAAAAGCTGTTGGACGTAGATTTTATATATCCTATCTCAGATAGTCGGTGGGTTTCCCCACTAAAAATGGAAAGTGGTGAATCTATTTAGACTACAGGGAACTTAACAAAGTCACTCAAAATGACCACTTCCCCTTACCTTTCATCGATCAGGTCATGGATACTTTGGCAGGGAAGAAATTATTTTCTTTCCTAGATGGCTTTAGTGGCTACAATCAGATCCACATTTCCCCAGAAGATCAAGATAAAACTACATTCACATGCCCCTGGGGTACCTTTGCATACAGAGTATTACCCTCTAAACTATGTAATGCTCCAGCCACATTCCAAAGGACCATCCTGATCATATTCAGTGATCTGATTAGTGAAGGGCTTGAAGTTTACATGGATGATTTCACTCCTTATGGCGATGACTTCGATCAAGAAACTTGAATACGGGTGAGCCTGTATTCAAAGTAATAGATCACAATAACCAGGAACAACTTGGCAGACTCGAAAGTCTCCCTATGGAACTCCAGTCTAGAGGGTTAAGGGTTTGCACGATATCCTTCAAAGGACCAATGAAACTAACTGTAGTGAAACTTTGAGGCCAAAGGTGTATGCAAAAGGAGGACTATGATTCACTTGTGAACGGGAGACAGTTCCTTGAAAGCGCCGAAACAAGAAAACAGGGCTCTAGTTAAACCCCATAATCATGAAGGAAACCATCCATCCTTGATTTAAACAAAACCCTTCAACCAAAATGTAGTGGTAACAAAGAACTACCACCTAGGAAGAATAACAACTTCGATGAACTTAAAACTATTACGGCATAACCATCCATTTTCCATTTAAAACCAAAATTTCACACAGTTGCAGCACTCAGGACAAACACAAACCCACACAACTGAGCCAAAATTATTTCATAACTAGAGTGAAGTCAGGAATGTCCAAATGAGACATACATGTTAATCGAAATACTTAACATGAGAGGTGGCCGAGTGGTTTCACCCTGCTAAAACTTCGGAGCGTGAACACAACAGCAAGATCAAACAATAGTCTGACTAGGGTAGCGGCCAATAAGAAGGGTAAAGGTGACATGCAGTAAATGCATGTTGCCTCCACCCACATATCATTTACTCAATAGTACATGCCAACAAGCCCCCATTAACACCATTAATCAACCCATGCATCGCGAATATCAACACATTTAAACCATATCATAATCCAAGTTTCATATAACAATTCAACCATTCACATTATTACTTTGCCAAATGCACCACCCATATTCATATTCCCAATATAGCTCAAATACATCACATGAACACTCTAAAATCTAAGATATCATGTATAGAACCATCAGCAATAGCGTGATCAACATCAACCTGTCCCATAGCATAATCACCATACATATAGACTATATAAAATCGCTAAGCCATTACTTCCATGAGCCATCGACGTTCATAACACATGTATATCAGCTATTGATTCCATTAACCAATGCAAAACCATTGCATTATCACCTTGCCAAATGCGCCCCCAAAATTTCCACCATATGCATATAAAAATGTAATTAACACAATTTCATAACCATTTCCTTATTAGCTAGGGTTTAACCATAATCAACAAATATTTTATGTATGTAGTATTGCAGAAATAGGTCCCTTTGAACTCGTTGTAATATTGTCTTTCATGTAATTTTACTAACATGTTTGTTGTGCAGGTGCGAGAAGGACAAATACCATATATGAATAGCATCATGTAGTATCATGAAGCAACAACATCTCAAATCTTAACTCATATCAATGACAACCATATTCTCATCAACCATGTAAACCTTTGTAGCACATCATCATAACATTGAAAATGAATAGATCTTATCTTCAAAATTTCAAGGGGGTCCCACCTACTAGCATTATTTAGTCTTATATAATAATAGGCTTTAGCAACACTTTGCGAGTGAATTTACGTTGACGTTTTAAATCGTCAACAAACTGGCGACTCCACAGGGAAATTTGTTTTTAATAGATTAGAACTCAAAACTCATGGTTTCACAGACCAAGAATAGTAATCTTGAGAAGACGTAACTCGAATGATTATGCAACAGGTGGAAGTGAGCAAATTTAATGGAAAGATGACCGGTAATTTGGGAAGAACTCATGAAAAGTGTTAAGTATGAGGGGGTTTACCACTGTATGCATAATCAATTGGTCGGAATATGCTCTTAAATTTCCAGGAGGAAAACTCATAGACTTTCTCTTACGATCTCAATGGATGCATAAATGGCAAGAAGAAGTGGGAAACAACCAATTCCTCATAAGATAGCAGGGGAAATATGTAACAAATTCAAAGACCCTTCAGAGGAGAGATCATAAAAAATATGTAAGCTCGATTGTTATTGACTAACAATGCTTTTGTGGAGGTGTCACTATGGTAGAATTGATCCAACCTTCTAACTTGACCAAACACTTAAAAGATGATAAAGACAAAACATGCAATAGAAGTCATAATGCAGAAATTAAAACAGCAACAGTAAAAGACAGAAATAAAACGTAGCAAAAAATTCAACTCAGAAAGAAAAAATCTGTAAAGCAGAAAAAAGAAGCCCAAAAATTGAAAGCAGAGCTAAACTACTAGTATACAGAAGAATACAATCAACAAAAAGACCTTTCATGCTAGTCCCTTGCAATACTTCAAGCGAGGACTATTAGTGGTGTGGGAAAACCATTGTCTCTGTAATTCCTTTGAAATTTATGAGTTAGTGTCCAAGACAAAAGTAATATGGAAATGACCCAACACTTGAAATTCTGACGTAACTATCATCCTTTTGATGCATACGATTAAATCGTCAAGATAAGCATGGATATTGACCAACTCATCGAAATGTGTGTGTATATGCCTTTTTAAGGCGATATTTGTGCCAAATAAAATAGAAGGCAACCAGTTGTAAGACATAGTATCGCAATTAGTAGTAAAAGTTGTTTTGTGAATATTTGCCCCTTCTACCTTGATTTTATTGTAACCAAACAAATTTTCAAGTAACGGCTTCAAGTGTAACTCTACAACCAGTTGCAGAAACATTTTCATGCTGAGAGGCGGGAAAGGATTTCTCATAATTGCTTTCCTAAAAGTTCGAAGACTAATGCAGGTTCTAGTATTATTAGTGGTCTTTGAAGTAGGCTCCCAATTGGAAACCCATTTAGGGTGGAATAGAAAAAACATTTCAATCCTTAAGAGAATCCAAGGTAATTCCAGCCTTGTTTCCTTCACTAGAGTATGAACTGTGAAATTGCATATGACATAAATCATTATCTAAATAATTTTTTTCCAAAGGAATAGTATCCTCTTCAGCAATATGGAATATACTCCTAGGTCTTCTTCGACATAGTTTACATTAGATTTCAGGACATTCTCTATGTAAGGTGAAATCCTTCCCTCTCTAAGAACTATGATATTCTTACCATTCCGAGGAATAGATAAATGCATCCCATCGAGTCAGAGGTATCCACCCATTATTGATTGCCAATATCTTCCCAAGATAATTGAATAATTGCTTACAGGCATATCAATCACCTGAATGATGAGGGTTTTCCTTATCTCGGGGTGAGTGCATAAAACAAAGGTTACATGTTTAATCTCGCCTATGGTTGTTTGTTGCAGACTATTATAGGAAAGAATGCTTCGGGAATTTTTCGTTTGTACAAGATAAGCCTAGCTCTTCTATAATAATCTTTGACATAACACTTGGGCCTGAACCACCATCAATGAGGCAACAATGGGCGATTTTATCCATGATCTTTACAGAAATATAAAAGGGGGGATTTTTTACAGGGTATCTAAAGTTATATACACCTACTTTATTTACAGAAGAATCCTCTTCGCTTACCTCTTCAGAAATATTGGCCACAATAGAAGATTTTCCTTCCATGAATTGTTTTAGATGCATCTGTTGTTTAGGGACAACAACCATGTCTAGGAGGGTTACATCTTCTTTGATGATAGCCAATTGATTCAAGATATTGTATTTGGAAGAGGGGGTAGGAGGAGTGATTCTTTGACTCTCATTAATTTTAGGAACCTGGGACGCAGTAGTGGTTGAGGATGATCTCGGGCTAGAAGAACTGCAAGGAGGGTAAAACTTTCCTTTTGGGGCATAGGCTTTCTTCCTGGTATTGATGACCATGACATCTTCTGGCTCAAAAAAATCTAGGACAACGATAGTAGCTTCTGGTTTTTTACCAAAGATCTTGTCTCTGGCACTCTTCCTTACCTCACACGTGGTTTCTTCATGGTGTTCCTCGCAAAAGTTACACCAAATCCTAGGTAGGATAGCTTTGGGCTGAAAATTATTTTCAACCAGACTTCTAAAAGGAGGGGCAGAAGAGGATGAAGATCCAGGGGTGAGAGGGGAGACATTACCCTTCCACTCAAATTCTATCATACAATTGTTCATATCTTGTACTAGTTGTAAGAGAGAAGACATGTCTGTCTGTCTAACCGATTCTCCCTGGGATAGACCAGTTTGTTCAAGTTGTTATTTATACTCTGAACAAGTGTGTAGAGAAAAAGCGAGATTATCAATGGATTTTTATTCAAGCCTGTGATGTTAAGGAGAAGGAAATTCATTTTAGTAATGCATGAAGGTGTCTTGGTTCTGAGGGTGAATAATTTCAGGAATTTGATTATACAACTTGGTGAAATGCAAGTTGAAAGACTTGATGGTCTCACCATCTTTGTATGTGAATTTATTGTACTCCCTTAACTTCTCAGTGGGGATTTTTGATTGCTCGTAAGTTGATCTGAATCAGTAGATCAATTCCTCCCAGGTAGACAAAATCTTAGGAGGAAGGTCAAAGAATTCAGCCACAACCTTCCCTTCCAAGGAATTGAAAAGCAAGTGCATGCAAGTGTCATTTTCGTTAGCCCCTATGTTATCACAAGCATTGGAAAATGCCACTAGGTGTTTGTTAGTACTGACAATTTTATTTCCTGAAAACCTAGGCAAGTGCTCTTTAAACTTCAGAAGTGGGCGAGTAGTAGGTGCTAAGTTAAGAGAAGAAGACACTTGCCATGGTGTGGTTGTGGCATCCTCTTTGAACTGAAAAAGGCCACACTTTTTAATGACTTTGGTGGGGTTTGTAGTAGATTGGACGGGGATATGGTGGTTGTACAAGATACCAATCACCGATGACGATGAATATTGGGAAGATGGGGCACTTCTAGTGCCACCAGAGCCACCACTAATGCCATCTTGTAGATGATAGATGAGGGAAAGAAAGACGAGCTAGATGAATCAGATAAAGTTCTCCTTAGAGCACTTTGTTGGGAAAATAACACAACATTTCTCCTTCCTATCTCAGTAATAGGACTAATTTCGGGTGACAAGACTCTTCTTCTTCTAGAAGCACGAGAATCAAAGGACATGAAAGAATACCAAAAATTGAAGGAACAAAAGGTTACTGTTGATTTCTAGGTTGCCTACATCTAGCTTCCAATTGTTCTTGAGCACTAATATCTCGTTCAATTGTTGCCCAAGAAAGGTTAAGCTCAGCACGGGTCCTAGCAGTGTCTAAAATAGTATGAAACAGGTTCAAAGCAATGTTGGTCTGGTCTTGGAGACCGGGATCAAGATTGGGCTTCCTTGCAATAGGAATAGTCATTAAAAGCAAAACATTCAAAGAATCAAAATCAGAAAAAGAAAGATATATCGATGAAAATTCGGGTATAAAATTTAACCTGAGAGATATCGAAGATCTCCCCAGTATGGTCGCCAAATAAATGTTGAAAAAAAGATATAAATTTATCTTACTCAAACATTTTCAAACTTTACTTGGCTAAAGTAAAGTAGAGGGGAATATCACCCTATGTTTATAGCTAACAAAAATAATATCCTAACTCACAAGTATTAATTACGAGTGCTCAGGTTAGTCTTTTATCAACAAATTTTTTATTCTAGAAATTCACTTTTTGTGTATCTTCTAAATATATCAGTTCTTGAAATAAATGTAAGAACATAAGTAAAGAAACCAAGATGATAATCAATACAATTGAGACATAAAGAAATCCTTTATTTCATTCAAATTCACCAAAGATTCATTTTATTTACAAAATCTCATACATAAATCTTGTACCAAAGTCAAACTTAGACATCCCCGATGGAACATACAAAAGGACCTATGACAGAAAACCAAAATTGAATTCTAAAAGTTGAATCAGTCTACCACAGATTGTTTCCCACTCCACTCTGCACAATAGCCTTTGTCAGTCATGAAAACTAATTCACAAACAAACAAGTCTACATAGACTAACAAATATAGATCAACACCTCTGAAGAACAAGTGTCTGAATGATTTGATTCAGCCCTAAATATTGTTGTCTAAAATAAGACCCTACTATCATAAAAGATAATTAGGATATGATGAATACATGATTGAATGAAGACAGAATTATCTCAACATAAACTCAAAGAGAAAACCTTAGCATGCTTCTGCTTCTCTCCTCCACTTGTTCCTCCCATTACTTTTGCTTTTAACAAATCAGAATTGGTTGAAGTAGTTGAACCAACTCATTAGTTAAGCTAACTAAAGACTCAACTAACTGTAGTTTGGGGGGGGGGGAAGTAATAATCATAATAGGATCATAAATAAATAATAACTAGTAGGTGGGACCCCTTCTGACTCCCTTTAGTTCATAACAGTCATAACCATCATAACATAATCCATTAGTTAAACAAACACACACACTTGTGCCTCCCCTCAAACACATTTACTTTTGGCAATTTTAGCTCATGAAATTTGAAAATATTTCAAAATAATACTCATATGTCCAAAATAAAACATACTCTCCAAAATCCATGAAGTCCACCGTCATAAAAAAATAAATAACATAAAATTCAAAAGCCATATTTTCCAGTCTGTGATGCAACCCTTTCTTGGTTGCTGCTATCACCTCTTGATTTTCCTGAATTAGCCTTGGTTTGGGCAGATTCTTTAGGCTTTATCTCACTAATCACATGGCAACAATCGTCCCTCAAATGCACTCGAAAGACACAGATTTATCAGAGTCATTGGAGGGTGAGAAAGGGGCAGCAATAGGTTTTCCTTTATCGAATGTATGGTGGGCTTCAGTATTCAATCTCTTGCTGGTGTGGGAGGAATGCACTAGCGAGTGGTTAGGGGTTGCTTTGACAATGGGGTTCAAAGGTGGAGGAGCAGGAAAAGTCAAGTTGGTCCAGCCACGGTGTTGGGAGACTATCGGGTGAACAATCTCCTACCACCCATCATTTTCAAGGACTTCAGGCTGTAAAGATACATGAGGAGGCACAGGGATGTTGGGGGCTTGAGGGGCTTGGAAAGGAGGCCTTTCAAGCCTAGGTTGGACTATTCCTTGCCCAATCCAATTAAAGAATCCAGCATGAAACAATTGGCCAAACTCTTTTGAATCAACATCAAAATGTATAGAGAACCTGGGCCTTCTTGGGCCTCAATTCTAGTTACCTCTACCTCTCTGTTTCCTTGGCCATGGCTTCCCCGACTGAAAACACTGATCCTGCATATGTAAATGATTAGAAAATAGTCTTTTAAATAACCATGCATGAAAACTCTTAAAAATACGAAATATATTTGGCTCAGAATGTGTTAGGATCATGCAATCCAATCCATACAAATTGTTCTAATGTTAATCAATGAATAGGGTGTGAAAAAGTGTTATGGGATGCGTGAGGGGTTTTTATTGAGAAAAAATATGATGTAATGAAAGGGGAGAAGAAATGGTCACTGCTCAATGATAACAACAATCAACTATAAATCAACCAAATAAAACCTCATTGCAATCTACTCAAGATCTTGCCACTTCATCCGCTTAACACAGAAATTCTCTTGGTTGTAATCAATATCAAAACAGGGAGTGAAACAATGAATATGGGATATGTGAAGGGTTTGTAATTATCGGAATGTGAGATAATGAGAGGGGAGGATAATGATTATTGTTCATGAAATTAATCAAGTGATCCATAAAACATTCGGCGGTAAGAATAGATGCATTAACCAACGATCAGATGACTGAGTAATAATTCATGTGTATTTGACTAGTTCACTATCCATTAATGTCCAACGTAGTGCCACTACAAAAGAGTAAGTATCTCACACAATTTGTAAGAGGTTTTGTTCCCTTTATTCTCACATTCTTCATTTTATAACAGTCAACAACAACACTCATTCCCAATCTGTAATCATTAACATCCACCACTGTTATACATTTCTTAAATCCACATCTATATTTAAAAGTCATGTTTCCAAAATAATAATGAAGTCACTATTTCTGCAATAGAACCAATCAAGATCTATAATGATATTCGTTCCTATATATATATGCAGTAAAAGACCAAAATAATCAAAACCTCACATGCCATGCCTGAAATGACAATTGACTATACAACCAATAGCCACCATTTAGACATAGGCTATGCAGGAGTAAATTTCCAAAGCAATGTAACCATGCCACTATAAAATAAAACAACTCAATGCAACTTAAAAGCCGAGCCAAATATCCAACACAACTGTCATAAACAGTGGTCAATTGCAATAAATAGCATGCTTAACAACTCTGAGGGTATCACTGAGTATTAAAACAAACTATCCATACTACACACAAAGCGCAACTAACCAAACTCCAAAATGCAACATTTCCACTTATCACAACAAACACATACTCACAACAATAACTAAACATATCGTGTTGAATTTGTGTGCATTAATAAGTGGTTGGTTCATTTAATTCACACCGTTATTCAATCAAGCCATGTGCACTCAATCTTATTCAACCAACAACACAAGGATGTCGTGGATATGCCTTCTATAGTCATCCAGTTTGATTATCATTTGGCCCCAGGGAAACCATAGTTATCATGCCCCATATTTCATTTGCAAAACACCATACACAGAACGTAACCTATGTGAGCCACCCTAAGCATTCGTGACAATTGTCATCCATCAACCAAATCACCATAAGTGCAAAACTAGTGATTGTACATCAACCAACAATTTACCACTGTGGTAAACAAATCAATCAACCAAACAAGGATGTGGTAGCTGTGTATACCCATGCATCCAATCGAAACGGGTAGAGGCCCTTCCATTAAAAACAACTGAGTTCTTTAACATCAGGCGGGTGAATGTGAACTTTAGAAGCGCAAATTGGCAATGTAAGGTTCATGCTATTATCATGGAGGTAGTGATGAGAATCCATACCAACACGACTATTATATGACCAATGGGTGAGCCTGTATTCAAAGTAATAGACCACAATAACTGGGAAAAACTTGGCAAATGCGATAGTCTCCCTATGCAAATCTATTCTAGAGGGTTAATGGTTTGCACAATAGCCTTCACAGGAGGAATGGAACTAATTGTAGTGAAACTTTGAGGCCAAAGGTGTACGCATAAGGAGGACTATGATTCTCTTGTAAACGGGAGATAGTTCCTTGACAAGGCCGAAACAGGAAAACATGGCTCTAGTTAAACCCCAGAATCGTGAAGGAAACCATCCAACTATGATTTAAACGAAACCCTTCAACCAAAACGCAATGGTAACAAAGAACTACCACCCAGGAAGACTAACAACTTCTATTAACTTAAAACTATTACAGAAGAACCATCCATTTTCCATTTAAAATCAAAATTCCACACAGTTGCAGCACTCAAGACAAACACAAACCCACACAACTGAGCCAAAATTATTTCATAACTAGAGTGAATTCTAGAATGGCCAAAAGAGACATCCCTGTTAATCAAAATCCTTAAGACGAGAGGCGGCCAAGCGGTTTCACCCTTCTAAAAATCTAGAGCATGAACACAAAAGCAAGATCAAACAATAGGCTAACTAGGGTGGCATCCAAAGGGAAGGGTAAAGGTGACGTGAAGTAAATCCACATCGCCTCCACCCACATCTCATTTACTCAACAGTACATGCAAACAAGCCCCCCATTAACACCATTAGTCAACCCATGCATCGCGAATATCAACACATTTAAACCATAGCATAATCCAAGTTTCGTATAACAATTCAACCATTCGCATTATTACTTTGCCAAATGCGCCACCCATATTCATATTCCCAATATCACTCAAATACATCACATGACCACTATAAAATCTAAGAGATCATGTATAGAACCATCACCAATAGCGTGATCAACATCAACTTGTATCATAGCGTAATCACCATACATATAGACTATATAAAATCGCAAAGTCATTACTTCCATGAGCCACTGACGTTCATAACATATGTATATCAGCTATCGATTCCATTAACCATTGCATTATCACCTTGCCAAATGTGCCACCAAAATTTCCACCATATGCATATAAAAATGTAATTTAACACAATTTCATAGCCATTTCCTTGTTATCTAGGGTTTAACCATAATCAACAAATATTTTATGCATGTAGTATTGCAGAACTACGTCCCTTTGCACTCGTTGTAATACTGCCCTTCATGTAATTTTACTAACATGTTTGTTGTGCAGGTGCGAGAAGGACAAATACCATATATGAATAGCAATTTGTAGTATCATGAAGGAACAACATCTCAAAGCTTAACTCATATCAATGACAACCATATTCTCATCAACCATGTAAACCTTTGTAGCACATCATCATAACATTGAAAATGAACAGATATGATCTTCAAAAGTTCAAGGGGGTCCCACCTACTATCATTATTTAGTCTTATATAATAATAGGCTTTAGCAACACTTTACGGACAAAATTACGTTGACATTTTAAATCTTCAACAGTGCGGAAATAAAAGGAAACATTTAAGGAGGCCATACAGGAGTTTCTCAAGCAGAATGTTGCATCTACATCATTCATGCAACAAACTCATAACCCACCAATGTACGAGATTCCATCCCCAATGGACCATACCAGTAAAGGACAACCTTTAGAGCAAGCAAGTACCATAAATAATTTTCTGCAAACATGTGTTAAGTTATTGAATGATCAATCATCTATTAAAGTCTTACAAAATCTACTAGAAAGATGCAACACAGAGGTAGAAGGGAAGCTGGAGTAGAAAATAGTCAATGATGTCCATATAAGAAGAAGGACAAGCAGAGAATTTAGACTGAATGCCAACATTGGGGATTTCAATGTGGGAGATATTATACTGGATTTAGGCTCTGAAGTAAATGTCTTTCCTAAGAATACATGAAAGTGTATGGGAGAACCCACATTAGACATGTCCAGTAGAAAATAACAAATCAACTAGTAGATTTGGATGGAGTGTGCACTATTGAAGATTTTGAAGTGATAGAGATAGTAGATGGCACAACACCTTACCCAGAATTACTTGGATTGGATTGGGAATTTGATAACCAGGATATAATCAACTTGAAGAAAAGAAAAATGACTTTTAAATCAGGTGAATATAGAGTCATTTCACCATTATATCCTTCAGAAGGAGAAAGGTTTGTAGAGGCCACTTTTTTAGATCTAGAAGAAATAAACTAGTTGTATAAAACCATCGTGCGAGAATAGGATTATGTCAACCCAACTGTAGATGGGGTACTCAGCTAGAGAAGCATTACATCATGGGCTTCTGACTCAGACAAAGGTTTGGAAAATTCACAACAGTGATTACATGAAGTTTCCACAAGTAGGTGTGCAAGAATCAACTTCGCAGTAAGATGGGTTGGTACAGAGATAAGAGAACCTCCCAGTTTTCACGGGCTAAACGACTTAGAGGAATTCTTGAGAAAATATGAAGAGGAAGTGTTAGAAAATTTCAGGCTCTTACCCCTAGATATTGCACTCAAGGAAACACCTGGATTATGGTGGGGTGCGCACAAATAAAAAAATTAGGATTGGTATCAATGTAAACGACTATTGTGCATTAGATTTGGCACAGAATAGGGGAGCAATATAGTGTAGAAATATGATGGGTAAGGAACACTAGTGGAACACTTGGAAAGGTGTAGAACAGAATGGAGAATGACACCACCAAAGGAATAGCCTCATCACCTTATTCATACATTGGAAGGGATCCCAAGGAACTGGTACATAGACCAGGAGATGCGTAGAGGCACTACATAATGGACAAGATTACAGTAGAATTTTGTAGTAACCTTCTCATTTGAAAATGAGAACCCCAACATTGATTCAGTGTTGAAGCTAATACAGGGATTGATATTTTTATTGAACCAGAGGTTGAAATCACAACAGAATATCAACATCAGAATAGACAAACATTCAAATAATTACTCTCATGTTATCATGTCAAAGAGGAAACACCAGATGAAGATGATCTGCACAACATTCAGATCACATAGATTGACACAGAGAGAGAGGTGGAAGGTCCATATCTGGAGTCAGAGGCATTTGTTGCACCAATCAAAGTTTAAAAATTCAACATTGGGATGAATGACAATCATAAAATGGAAATTATTGGAGACTACTGGGATGAGAAAACATTAGAAAGAATAACAGAGTTTTGTGCGAATATGGTGACTTGTTCCCAACAACCTTTACAGAGATGAAAGGCATAGAAGGGGAGCTAGGCGAGATGAAGATACCCCTCAAATATGAGGCTAGATCTGTCATACAAATACCTTACAGACTGAATCCAGTGTATAAGCAGAAATTGACCGAATGTTGGAAGTTGGTATTATAGAACCAGTAGAAGAATCTAAATGGATTGACCCCATGGTAGTCCAGGAAAAGAAGCAAGGGAGGATAAGTATTTTTGTAGATTTGAGGAAACTCAATGATGCTTTCTTACATGACCCTTTCCCTACCCCTTTTACAGATGAGGTATTAGAAAATGTGGGAGTCCAAGAAGCATATTCATTCATAGATGGATTCTTGGGTTACCATCAGATCAAAATAGCTCTAGAGGATGGGTATAATACTACTTTTTCTATAGAATGGGGATCCTACCAATATATAGTCATGCCCTTTGGATTGAATAATGCACAAACTATCTTTTCAAGCATAGTCACAACTGCTTTTAAGGAATTCATACATCAGTTTCTAGAAGTATATCTAGATGATTGGACTATGTATAGTGTTACACATCAAAAATACTTCCTTTTATAGTGTCGCAAGTGTCGTCATTACAAGTGTCACAAGTGTCGCATTTTTCTCACAAGTGTCGCAAGTGTCAGGAAAAGCATACTACTATGATGCCTATGGCATGCCTATAATGACATAAAGAGGACACTTGACACATGTCAAGCACTTTATTTGGAAGAGGAAGAATGGTTAACTAGGCTTATGAACCTCTTGCCATCTGAAAGAACCACAAAAACTGAGTTTTTGGAGGAGAGTGCTCCCCTATACCTCTCTCAGGAGTGTTGGCGCCCCCCCTTGCACTGTCTGGGAGCGTTATAGCACTCTGATAGCCTTTTTGGGGGAGTGTTGATGGGTTTAGGGAGTGTTGGCACCCCCCTAAAGCCTACTGGGGAGCGCTATAATGCTCTGATGGCCCTTTTGAGGTTGCGTTGCCTATTCTGGGTAGCAGTTGGTTTGTTGAGATGAATGAGGGGAGGATCCCTTCAATCCCTGAAGGCAGTTGGATTTGAATCCCTATTCAAGCCATGATCTTAGGGAAGATCCCTAACTGAAGGAGGAAAATCCCCAACTCACCCCAATGATATCTCAAGTGGTTAAGCCTCTCCAAGGCTATATAAGCAGGCTTTCTCATGGTGAAAAAGGGGATCTCGATAGAGAATCATACCAAACTTATGATATCATAAGTGATATTTGGAGAAGGGATGAGAAGAATGAAACCTATGATCTCATAGGAAACACACAATGAAGTGGAGGTTAATCAGCGAAGCTATCGTCATTCTGATCATGGAGCTTTTGGGCAAGGGTTAGGCAAGGAGAACTTGACAAAACTGCTACATTCCTTCTATGGTTGTAAGTAACATTTTTTCCTCATTAAAGTAATATGCTTGGTCTGTTTCTTTCTAATTTGTGTTTGACATTACATGAATTTGTCTCTAAGTAGATAGATCTGCTTTGAACTAATCTCGATAGAATAAGAAGTGGTTGTACTTTGTTTGTCTACAAGGCTTATCGAGGAGCTCAAGATTGGAGTTCAACTCGGAGTGTGCAGGGACAAACACCGGTAAAAGGTACGTCTTTCCTCCTTTCTCTTCATGCATTAGTTTGTGTAGACCTAAAAGGAAGTCAGTAACCATGATAAGCACTTTCTGTCTTAGAGTTAAGAGTCTAGCTCTTTGAGGAGATCTACCTGTCCGCAGG
>JASDQU010736835.1:177777-194441 GCA_032191745.1 Picea mariana
CCGACCATGTTGTGTTGTGAACCTGACCCTTGAGGGGGGCTAGGTGGGTTGGTGCTCCCTCCTTGAGAGGAAATGGGTCCCCTGCTTCCGTGTAAAGGAGAGTGATTGAACGGATAACCTTGGGAAGTTGAGCCAAGTAATGTAGAACCAAGCAAAGATGACCCTAAAATAGTAGCACTCACAAGAGCATGTGAAGGAGGTGTCGATGACCGAGCACGACTAGATACTCCCCCTAAGATAGGAGGGAGGTTTAGCAAGCGTCGTGAATTATGGGGGTTCTATGGTTCCCCTATGATGTCAGACTAGCTATGTGAATGT
Source organism: Picea mariana (assembly GCA_032191745.1). Taxonomy (NCBI): domain Eukaryota; kingdom Viridiplantae; phylum Streptophyta; class Pinopsida; order Pinales; family Pinaceae; genus Picea; species Picea mariana. The sequence continues at coordinate 178,096 of JASDQU010736835.1, forward strand.
GTGCAAAAAGTGGTGAGAGTAATATAGAAACAAGAGCCTTTGCATTGAATGTTTACACAATATATATATCCAAATCAAACTGTAATCAGATGTGCATCATACATAAAATGTTTTTGAAAAAGAAGCATATATATGGGTAAGTGGGTTTTGTCTGCGTGGGGGAATCAAAAGAAAGCAAATGCTCGTGTCCTAGAAGATGTAACGTCCTTCCTCTCAAATAGCACTGGACCTTCCAATAGTACTCAACAGTGGGGTCTGAAGTCAGTGGAAGAGAAACTAGTGAAGGATGAAATAATTGGTTATAATGAGGGGTAAAGGGGGCACATCCCGAAAGAGCTGGTGATATTTCCCAATAGCCACACAAAATCCAATCAAGGTGCAATTGCAGCCCACAATTTCCACCTAGGTAGATGTCCTAAAGTTGGGCACTAGGTACCTTGGTCAAAGTGCGGCATTTAGATTTTCGGCCTAAGAAATGGGTCACGGGCTGGATCTCGTCCAAGAGGTGGGTGCCTCAAGGGGGGACGCACAGAACAACCGGACCTCGGCCTTCAACCCTTCACGGGTATCTACCTGCCTTATGGTATTGGAACACTTGACTTGGAGGATTTCGAGTTCCCTATTTGACAACCTCTATGTTTTGACAATGTGAGAACCAGATAATGGGGAGTTATTTGGATGCCTATCCCTGAAATCCTACCTAGACTAAAAAATTTCTTTTGGCACCTCCTATGGAGGAAAAATTAGTGAGTTTTTAGAAAGATTTTAGGTGTAGTTGTTTTGGGAGGTTGGGAGTGCAAACCAACCTCGTTGATTTAAAAATGGGAGTGGATAGTCTCATCAAGAAAAGGGTGGGGTATTTTCAGAATCCCTTGGGAGGAAACTTACTTTGACCTCCATGTTTCAAGAAGAAGCTATGTGAGTGATAAGTGACTTTTGTGTATGAGTGGAAGTGTGCCAATTTTTAGTGAATTAGGTGTCACCTTGCTGCATGTGGACTTCACTTGGTCCTTACAAGTGTTTGATTACCTAATTAACTAAGTGCCTTTGGTACAACCTTGCGTAATTCAAAAATCCCTATGAAGCTAGCATGTGGACATGTGGGTTCGTTACTATCCCTTTAACTCCCTATTGTGATGTAATCTAAGAAAAACTTTGAAACTATCCTAGATTAAACATGTAGGCATGTATGGGCCCGTTACAAAACCTTTAAACCTCCCTAGTGTTTTGATCTAAGAAAGTGAAATTTCAAACACTATCCTATCTTTGTAGCATGTGGGCATGTATGGGCCCATTACAATATTAAGATGTGTTTGAAAAAAAAAACTAAGAGGAGTCCCAAGAAGGGTTGTTGTCCTCTCCTAAAGGTTTTAATGTTCTTAAGGGAGATGAAATCATTTCACAATCTTTTTATGATTCTCAATATCACTTGGAGGCGTGAGAGAAGAGCATACTAAGTGATTGTGACTCAACTTCTAGTCCCAATGTAAGTTAAATGTGATTAAAAATGATTTCCAACTTATCTTGTGAGTCAAAACAAGCCATCCATGTGGCAAAAAGCAAATAAGGGAAATTGATTATATCCTCCTAAGTGCCTATGTGTTTTTTGACTAACCCCTTTATATGATGAGGGGACTAAGTGTGGTGCAGCTTTAAAACATGCTTGACATCATTTTTAAGAAGGCAGATGGCCTTCCCCACATCTCAACAACTTTACAATGTGAAATTTTGCACTGATGTGTGGGTCCCAGTGGAGATAGATGCGCACAGAGCGCATGCGTGTGAACAGAGACAAGCCAAAAGGCACGCTTGCACAAAACAGAATTGTGAGTCAGGAGCATGGGCACATGATGCACGTTTGTGGGCTGAAAAACCCGCACATATGTGGCACACGGCCGAGAATGAAAAATCCGAATGGATTTCTCTCAATTCAACTTGGAATTGACTGGTTGGCAGGTCGTCTTAGGCCAGTTAGTGCACCTACAAGTTAAACAAACTAAAAGAAGAGCAAGAAAAACCCAAATGAGGTAGAAAATTGATACCTTTCCCCAGTGGAGTCGCCAATCTGTTGCACCTCTTTCATCACCTTGGTGAGCATAATAGAGGTGCTTGCAAGCTCAGTTGGGTCTGTTGAGCAGGACAGCTGTAGAGAAAAGAGTTAGGGAAAGAAAACAAAAACTACAATTAAGAATTAAACTAAGAGATGCAATAAAAACTAAATTCATGAGCATAGGGACATAGAAACAAAAAGAACCAAAAGACCCATGTCACCAATGTTTGAGGCTGATCTATTGTTGAAAACAAAGCACCAAGAAGAAAGGAGACTATGAGTCCCTTCTTCCTCCAAGGGAAGGCTCTTGGACCCTCACTAGCTAGCTCTTCTTACAACAAAGAAAATGGAAAATGGTGATGAAAGAACTCTTTACAAATCCACTCAATGGTGAGGTGGATTGTCCAATGTAATGGTGCCAATATGCTCTTGTCAAGGATGGAGTCCTCAAAACAATATAGGCAGCATAACATTACTTTGAATTCCTTGAGAAAATGAGGTGCATTCATGGATTTTTATAGCATTGCTTTGGGTTATTGTTTAACTGCTTTGTAGTGTGAAAAGAGGCCATTTAGGGCATTATTAGGTCTTTGACCAGCCCACCAGTCAGATCCAACCTAGATTTAAGGGTCAAATCGGCTTGGGAGCTGAATCATAAGTGGTTGGGAGGCCGACCACTTCCATAAATGCATCGTTTAGCAGGTGCGTGGATTTTTGCGCTAACATTCGTGCATCATGTGCCTGTGCATGATTTCTACATTCCTGTTCCACGCATGCACGTGCGCGCCCAATGTCTGCAAAGCGCTCTTCAATTTTTCACTACTTTGTATAGTTTTTTACCTTTTTTGAATGTTGTGGTATTAATTCAGGTCCATGGATGACTTCATCACTGTTTGACGATGTTGAGTTCTTGTAACCATGTGCAGACGAAATTTCAGTGATAACAGATGTTATGATGAACATTCGTCGATGGTACAAGGCACGTACGATGAAATTTCGTCAATGGTTTGTCATAGCTTAGTCGATCTTCCGACGAACTAGTAACAAAAACATGATGGACTTGAGATGTACTGTAACAAAAACAAGCAGAAGAAGAACAAGCTTTGGCCATATTTTGCATAGATGCAAAAAAAAACATGGTCCAAGACAATGTCCTTTGGATGTGGTTTAAGTTTGTGCTATTTGCGCCAAGGATCACGCAACGGAGCAATTCTCATCGCTCCCTAGACTAAAATATGTCTTTAGAGAAGTGAAAGAGAAAAGAAAACCGTTATATATGATGGCTCAGTGTCGTCAAAGGCAGGTCCAGCCTCCAAATACACTACAAGGCCCATCCTCTTTCTTTTCTAGATAGTATAATCAGCAGCAAAATTCTGGTAACGTGTGGCAGGGCTAGCCATTTACTATTCAGAACTGGCAGCCCCAACAATACCCACCTGCAAATCCCACTTGGCCAAACCAACCTGCTGCAAATCCCATCTGGCAGAATCAACCAACTGCAAGTTCCACTTGACCTAACTCACAATACCCCACCTCATCCTGGCAAAACTCAAATAAAAACCCCTACCCTTCACAGTGGCCCAACATGACTGCCCAAAACCCAAATTGGAACCAGAATTGGCAGCGCCCCATGGGGATGGCCCCTCAAACCCAACCCACGTTGCAAGCCCCACTCCAACTGCCCCAAAACCCTCAATCGCAATTGCTCCCTCAATTACCAGCCCAACCCCACCCAAATCCTAATAAAAGACTAGCTCAGCTCGTCCATATTATGGAGAATGGGGAAGGGGAAACCAACTCAGTAGGGTGCAACGAAATCTGGTTGAGATCGAGAAGTATAATATCTTCTGAAGAAAATAACGTTTTCCAAGAACGGGAGAATGAAAATAACAAACAACTAGCAATAACACCCTCAATTGTGGTAATAATGGAAGAAATAGAGGTGGGGAAACACAGTTGAGTCACAGAATCCCGATAAGGATGCAACTCCTTCCCTTTCATTCCCCAAAAGATTGATTATAGAAAAACCTGTCCTGCATCCTAACTTTGACATTGTAGGGGACCTCAAGAATTTATATGTCAAGATCCCACTCCTGCGGGCTCTGCAAGACATTCCAATTTATGCAAAGACAATCAAGGAACTATGTGGGAGGAATCCTCTCAAGAAAATTAAATATTCATCATCAACAGTTCACGTGGTAGGAGCCTTGTTTGATCTAATACTAGGTAGACAAGAACCAGTCAAATATGCAGATCCAGGGAACCCCATAGTAACAGTTTAGATCCAAGGCTGTTCTTTTCCAAATACACTAGTTGATTTGGGGGAAGACATCAATATCCTAACTATGGAAACTTGCAACACCCTGGGTTTTGAATCCTTCGAACCTACCCCAATTATGTTACAATTGGTTGATCGATCAATGGTTAGACCAGTCAGCACACTACATGATATATCAATATCAGTCGACTCTTGGCAATATCCAGTGGATTTCCTCATCATCAACCCAAGAAATTGACTCGAAGGGAATCCATTGATACTGGGAATACCATGGCTCACAATAGAAGATGCGTACATAGGATTTCAAATGGGTAATATGATAATTTCTAGAGGAGGTGTCACAAAAAATATCATCTTATATCCTCCAACCAAGCCAAGCTCGAATTTTGTATATCCACAATTGCCACCACCATGATATTTAGCTCAAGAAAATTAAATATTCATCATCAACAGTTCACGTGGTAGGAGCCTTGTTTGATCTAATACTAGGTAGACAAGAACCAGTCAAATATGCAGATCCAGGGAACCCCATAGTAACAGTTTAGATCCAAGGCTGTTCTTTTCCAAATACACTAGTTGATTTGGGGGAAGACATCAATATCCTAACTATGGAAACTTGCAACACCCTGGGTTTTGAATCCTTCGAACCTACCCCAATTATGTTACAATTGGTTGATCGATCAATGGTTAGACCAGTCAGCACACTACATGATATATCAATATCAGTCGACTCTTGGCAATATCCAGTGGATTTCCTCATCATCAACCCAAGAAATTGACTCGAAGGGAATCCATTGATACTGGGAATACCATGGCTCACAATAGAAGATGCGTACATAGGATTTCAAATGGGTAATATGATAATTTCTAGAGGAGGTGTCACAAAAAATATCATCTTATATCCTCCAACCAAGCCAAGCTCGAATTTTGTATATCCACAATTGCCACCACCATGATATTTAGAAAAGGATCTACGATCCCCTCTCATGATGGAAGAATATCTTAGACTCAAGAACCAATTAGAGGATGACATAATCAGTGGGTTCATTAACAGCCCAGCCATCATGGGTAACCCAATGTGCTAGATGCTCAAAATTGTTCTAGACTATGAAGCACAGGGAGACTCGCTGGAAGATTTAATGGAACAACAAATCCTGAATAACGTCGTTCAGAATAGAAAATTCATTGATATTGCACTAGGGAAGTCTCTGAACATTAATGCCAATTTAGATGAGCAACAGCAACAAAAACTGATTCAAGTCCTTTCTAAATATCAGCAAGCTTTTGCCTGGGAGTATTCTGACATGAAAGGTATTGATCTACAACTCTGCACACACCATATTTATATTGAGAAAGATACCCAACCTATCTGATAGTTGTAGAGAAGATTGAATCCCCACCTCAGGGATATTGTTAAAGAAGAATTACAAAAGCTGTTGGACGTAGATTTTATATATCCTATCTCAAATAGTCGGTAGGTTTCCCCATTAAAAATGGAAAATGGTGAATCTATTTAGACTACAGGGAACTTAACAAAGCCACTCAAAATGACCACTTCCCCTTACCTTTCATTGATCAGTTCATGGATACTTTGGCAGGGAAGAAATTATTTTCTTTCCTAGATGGCTTTAGTGGCTACAATCAGATCCACATTTCCCCAGAAGATCAAGATAAAACTACATTCACATGCCCCTGGGGTACCTTTGCATACAGAGTATTACCCTTTGAACTATGTAACACTCCAGCCACATTCCAAAGGGCCATCCTGAGCATATTCAGTGATCTGATTAGTGAAGGGCTTGAAGTTTACATGGATAATTTCACTCCTTATGGCGATGACTTCGCATCAAGCGTTGAATAATCTGGAGAAGGTTCTAGAACGGTGCATTTCTACCAGGTTATGTTTAAGCCATGAAAAATGTCACATGATGATGACAGAAGGTGTGGTACTAGGGAATTATATTTCTGTAGATGGAATTAGAGAAGATTCAAAAAAAATAAAGGTAATCCTTAATCTACCTATACCACACACACAAACTGAGGTACGTAGTTTGCTTGGTGCTTCGGGATACTATCGCAGATTTATGGAAAATTTTGTAAGAATTGTTGCACCTTTACATGCTTTGACTGGTAATGTGGAGTTTCAGTGGTCTGACAAGTGTGATGTGGCATTTGCAGGACTCAAGAAGCTGATCTCAACAGCACCAGTGTTGAGGGGACCAAATTGGAAAATAGCATTTCAAATCTCCATTGATGCATCGGATATTTCCATAGGCGTTGTCCTTGGATAGGAACAAGACAAGAAACCCTACGTTATTTATTTTATTAGCAAGAATCTTACTCCAGCTGAATCTAATTATACAGTAACAGAAAAATAATTTTTAGTTGTTATACATGCCATCAATAAATTTCATCATTCTATAATAGGGTATCCAGTTATTTTGTATATTGATCATTCTACTATTAAATATATAGCTAATAAAACCATTACTAATGGACAGGTCACTCAGTGGTTATTGTTATTGCAGGAAACTAATATCACCATCAAAGACCGACCCGGAATAGAAAATCTTATTGCATACTTCTTGTCCTGCATACCCAAAACAGATGACTCCTTGACCGTTGAAGATCAAGTTCCAGATGAACATCTGTTTGTAGTCACTACAAATCCACCTTGGTACACTGATGTGGAAAATTACCTAGCAGCAGGGAAATTACTGGCACATCTATCATCAAGGGAAAGAAAATCGATCGTCCAGTGTAGCGCACGATTCACTTGGCTCAATGGATATCTCTTCCACATAGGAGCTGATCTCTAGATCTGTAGATGCATACGAGATGATGAAATCTACAACATACTAAAGGCAGGACATGACGAGCCATGTGGTGGGAATTTTGTGGACCGCAATATTGGCCCTCAATATTGATAGATGCGGGGAAATATGCCCAGACCTGCAACAGTTATCATCGGATGGGAAATCTAGGTCAGGCTTATGAAATTCCCTTGAAAGCACAAGTAGTCACAAAACCATTTGAGAGACGGGCACTAGAATTCATTGGCCCCTTCAATCTGAAGTCAAATCAAAAGGCCTATATTCTACTTGCAATGGACTACATGACCAAATGGGTAGAGGCAGAAGCCTTACCAAATGCAATAGAATAAGTAGTCATCAAATTTATTTTCAAATTATTTGTATGCTATGGATTACCCAAGGAAGTAATCATTGATGGGGGGTCACAATTTTCATCTCATAGAATCACCACCACCCTGAACAATTATCATATTAAGCACAGAGTTACTTCTCCATACCACCCACAGGAAAACAAGCAAGTAGAAAGTAACAATAAGGTCCTGGAAGCAATCCTGACAAAGACTATCTCAACAAACCGACAGAATTGGGCTACTGAGCTCCCAAATTCCTTACGGGCTTATCGCACAACATGGCATAACACCACTGGATACTCTCCTTATCATCTGTTCTATGGTAAAGAACCCATCTTCCCAATATAATTTTAGATCAAGACCCTAAGGATGGCCCAGGAAATTGGATTGGAGCTTACAGAAGCACATAAACAACGCCTTCAGCGACTCAATGAATTGGATAAAGCATGTATGTCTTCTTTGGAGCGTATAGTTGTTATTTAGCAACAGAGATCGACCTGGCATGACAAACATATCAAGAATAAATCATTCAAGAAAGGTGATTGGGCGCTTCTCTATGATTCCAGATTTCAGGATTTTCCTAAAACATTATAGACACGGTGGTTGGCACCATATAAAATCAATGAAGTTCATGATAATGGCACGGTCACTTTAAGTACCATCGACAATTTTGGATCTCCCTTTCTAGTCAATGGACACCGGTTATGACTCTACCATCAATCGCCTTCAAAAGAATCTTTCTACCAAGAAGTAAGGAAGGACCCTACCATTCAGATTTTGGCTGGCTGGGAAGGTAACGCAGCCACTCCAACTCCATAAATGATGAATTTTGTTGACACTATACATACTGTATATAGTTTTTTAGATATAATTGAGCTATTAGTTTTTCTTTCTTTTAGTTTTAGGAAAGTCACTTGGGAAAATAAGAACTAGGAAAGATGACTGTAATGAACACAATTAGCACTCTTTTATGTTCCTTACTCCTACTTTATCTTATCACACAGACCCTGTCTTTCATAGAAAAATGAATATGTCATGTTCAACAGCAGAGATCGGGAAAATATAATGAACTCATGACATTAATAGACCATCCAATACTTTATTTTGAAATAAAGTGACCCATGAAAATTGAATGAATTTAGTTGATGACTAATCAACCTTAGATTCAACAAAAATATATTTTCATGGGAGGTTTCCAAATTACCTAATCAGATGGTTAAAAATTTAACAGATGTCGTTCCTCTGTTGCGATTGTTGTTCTTTTAAGTGTAGTTGATGTTCATTTGAATGGAACAACTGTCGTTCCCTTCGCGCGACTGTTGTTCCTTTGAGTATCATTGTTGTTCATTTGAATGGAACAATTATCGTTCCCTTCACACGACTGTTGTTCCTTTGAGTATCAATTTTGTTTACTTGAATGGAACAGCTGAAGTTCCCGTCGTGCGATTGGTGTTCCTTTGAGTATCGTTGTTGTTCATTTGAATGGAACAACTACCATTCCTTTTGTGTGATTGTTGTTCCTTTGAGTATCGTTGTTGTTCATTTGAATGGAGCAACTGCCTTTCCCTTCGTCACGATTGTCGTTTCTTCATCTTGGGTCGCGTTGTGCATTCTAAAAAGGAACATATGTTGTTCCTTCTGTGTTTTTCCTTATTGTCATTCCTTTCCTTCATGTTGTTTAAACATCAGCCCTTCCTTTGGGGAACGACTTTAACTAATTAATTTTCACCAGCATTATTTCTAATTATCATCACAACGATCCATCATTATTTTTTGGACTATCTCGCATACCTTATCAAATTGGTTTTCGATTAATTTCTTCAAAATATCTTAAATCTTTTTCATGATCTGTAACCACCATAATTCGTTTATTTTCCTATATACATACAAATATACTTGAATGATAATTCGCCTTCATATTATAATAAGGAGTCTCAAGAACACTTTTACTTGGCATCCTTTCACTTCTTTATGCCATCCCTTACTCTTAAGGAGTAGATGAGTCTCCCTTAATAGAGCCCTAAAAAAATGATGAAAAAAATAAAAATAAATAAAGATAAGTAATCATTTTCTCCCACAAAGAATAGGGGGTCTCATCACGAGCCAACCTACCACGATCATAGGATAATAACATAAGTGACATTCCCACTATGGCTACCACACCAGGGCAATGGCCTTTGACATTTTTTTCGTCAAAGGACAAGGGGTCTCATCACGAGTTGGCTTGTTCACTTAAGTTACAATCTAGTGAGTGGCATTATCATCTCTGGCTACCAAACTAGGATAGTGGTATTTTGGGGAAAATACGATTCAAATACTTATTAAGGATACGGACTCATCTATGGGTTAAAAGGAAACCCTGTCGAGGCTATAGACGCCTGCTGGTAGCAGTGACTCTACCTGTGGTATGGAAGTTTACCTTAAAAACACCAAGTTTCTGTGTGTCTCTAGATTTCCTTTACTCAATAATGAGGCTATCATTTTGGTTATATTCAATAACTCAAGAAAAGTAACAACATTATGATATGTGGAATATTTTTAAAATGAACAGATCTAATTCATTCGGTTTATTTTTCCTTAAAACATTTTGAGCATAGGTACAAAAAAATTTGAATTTCCCACGAAAGAGGACTATCGTTTAGATTACTGTTAAATATTCTTTTTGAAAATTATACATGATTGGTCCCCACCAGTGGCGGCAGCGTAATTATTACCTCTCACCTGAAATACCTACCATCATTACATTCACCCACGTTGACGATTGAGGTCGACCTCTACATTAATGAGGGGAGTGGATTTTCAACACATTTTCCGATAAGATCGTAATGATTGTAATAAATGGAAAACCCACATTTTTATACACTTGTTGTTCTCTGATTTTTTCCATTTTTGGTAATATTTCCTCCAAGCTGGTCTAACCAAATTTGCAACCAGGAACGATAGTCGTTCTCATTTTTCTCACAGAAATATGGGTGGTCGAAGTGTGCACCGGGAGCCAACATTACTACATGTAACTGAGTAGGCAAGAGAAATCATACACCGCCTAGGGTGGACAGAGTACTTCAACTGGTTGCAAGGATATGATATGAACATCATGCTTGAATTCTTTCAGAACTTGCAGGGAGAAATCTCCATGGTTCGAGATATATGAATTCTAGTTACTCCGGAAATCATAGAAGAGGTCACAGGTCTCCCTAACACAGGCATCCAATGGACAAGAAGATATACAGTGTGCAAAGAAGCTCTAGAATCTTCCGTAGATCCTAGAGAGGAATTGGACAAAAAGGGAAAAGGACTTAACCCCAACACTCTTAGTGAACCATGGAAAGAACTGGCAGGAGTAATTTAGAGGTACATCACCTGTGATGGATGATACAATGTTATCCGACCACACCACCTCAAAATGCTAGCCGCACTCAAACAATGGTTAGTAATCAATTTACCATTCAGGAAATGAAAGAACAAATTCAAGAAATGACTGAAGAAGTCCAGGACACAACAAAATAGCCTAAATAAATTTAGGACATTACAGAGCAGTCCTTATAGGAAAATGTTTAGGGAATTGAGCATAAAGAACAAACCTCACAAGGAAATAGTCAGGAAGACACCCAACCAGCATTGGGACACCTGATAGAACAATTTTTGAAAATCTATGAGGTAGAAATTGCTCAGGTTTTAGGGAGTTTAGAGACCTCAATTGATAGAGACACCAATAGGCCAGAAGAATACCAAGAACGAGCCTCATCTTCAAAACCTGTTGAAGACTTTCCTGAGATTGAAATGCCATTCCCAGAGAATGCAGCACAGGAAGAACCTCATCCTAAGGTAAGAAACCCTCTTGAACAAACAGAGCATTTGGAAGGAACAGGGGAACAACCACCTGCTAACCAGAATGAAGAAGACCTTGACACCCCTCACAAATAGAAATCAGGAAAAATCCGTAAGAGAATCAGAAAGATAAAAAAGGAAAACAAGTTGTTGAAGAGAAGGGCTAAAAAGGTTGAAGTATTAAGGCAGAAAGTTGGCAAACTCAGGGAAATTATTAAAGAATTAAGAAAGCAGCTAGAACAAGTCGACAAGGCCCATGAAATAAATAAAAACAAAAAGCACAAAGTGCAAGGAAGAAACCCTCTTCCTAAAAGAGCAGTCACTACAAACTATGTGGGGACTGTTGGGGTCTAAATATGTCTAAAAATAGCCTTAGTTTAACATTAATTTATCAACCCGAGGATTCATCTTTATCTCAAATAATATCGGCAAAGTCTATGCAGATAGCTTCTAGAGGCTAAAATCGTGTAGTTAAAGCAAATCTGAGTTTATCAACAATCAAGTTCCTTAAACATTCATTAAAGATTCTAGGAATTGAAATCTAAAGCTGCGCAATGGAAAGTAACTAATTAATCTATTGAATTCATTTTAAGAGAAATAATTGAATCTAAATAAAGACTTGCAAAAATGACTATTATTATGAATCAAATTGTTGGAAAGGAAAAAAAACGAATTACTCTATCCATGGAAAGAAACGGATATTGTAATCTAATCAAAAAGAGACAGCAATCATACTTCTATTGAAAGGAACAACAACTATATTCTAACAGAAATGAACAACAAATGTAAACTAAGTGAAAGGAACAGCAAATGTAAACTAAGTAAAAGGGACAACAAATGTAAACTAAGTAAAAGGAACATCAAGTGTGAACTTATGAGGAACTATCACGCATCAAATCTCAGTAATAGGAATTGGAACAGCAATCATCTAATGCTTAAGAAAATATCTATCTCTTGCAAATGACCTAAAATCATCAACACATTTATGCATTCATTTAACTTCTGTAAAAGAGAATCGAATCACAAAACAGAAATTGAACTGATACAATTACAGGTCGAGCAGTAGTTCCTTCAGACTGGGCCCTTGGTCCTTAGAAGCATTGCTATTTGAAATTCAGTATGTAGAAATGGTAAAACCGCTCAAAGCTTTTATTGATTTCATAGCTGTTACAACATTTACAAAAACTGCTAACGCAGAGCAATTCTAAGTTTTGAGTTCTTGGGTGCAATTCTTCTATCTCTTTTCAGGATCTCTTACCCCCTTATATTTTACAATAATCTGGGTAAATTAAGCTATCCTGAGGATCGAGAGATCCTCAAGATTTCTTTACTATTATAAATTTACAATATAAGAAACTTGATCATCTTCAAAACTGCCATGCACCATAAAGTCTTCAACCTCCAATAGCTTGTGCATATTCAAGATTTCCTTTGCTATCTTGGGTTTGACAATATTTAACCAATCTTGTAATAAAACCAGACAATTCGAATCATATTTTAGGATCTATGTAATCTAATTTCAAAAATAACTCTAAAGAGTATATTATTCATTTTCTATTCTATTTGCTCCTAAATAACTGAAAAGTCAATCAAGGTGATATCATGAAATGTGGGAAAAAGGAAGATGTTTACACCTTTTTCATAGACAGACCCTGAAGAAATAATAGCAGAGGATGCAGTAGCTAAGAATGAGGAAGCAATTCCCTTAGAAACACGAGAAATGGAAACCCAAATAATGACAGCAGAAGAAATGCTCCCTATAGAAACAATTGATGCTGAGGTGCAGACAGATACCCAGTCTCGGAGGAAACATCTCAATCCCTCGAGAAGGATGCTACCATCAGAAGATTGGAGGAATAATTGATGCAGTCCCAACAAAGCCTAATTCAAAACAGAAATGAATTGATGACTATGGCAGAGCATCAATTATCTCAGTCTCAGGAACAGATTTATATCGTTGATAGACTGGAAGCAGAGATTATACAAGCCCAGTAGGCATTAACTCAATCCAGAAATGAGATGGATGATATGGAAGAATATCAAGCATCTCAGTCTTGGGAACATAGTGCCATCATTGATAGGCTAAAGGAAGAACTTGTACAAGCTCAGCAAGCATTGACTCAACCCAAAGATGAGATGGTCACTATGGCTGAAAATCAAAAGGTTGTTAAACAACTGAAGGGCATGTCAGCAACAGAAAGTGAGACTTATGTTGAGCTCATCAGAGCCCAAGGGAAGGTGAAGAAGGTACAAAACCAATTGGAAAAATCTTTGGAGCAAATCAAAGAGATTTGTGATGTCTACATTGATGCAATCAATTGTAGAGCTCCTGCCACCAATGATACTTTATTCTTGTTGGAACATTACCTGTTGTTGAGAGTGAAAGCCATCAGAGCAGGTAAACCGACTACATTTACCACTATCTCTAAGTTTATTTCATGTTTCAGAGAGCAGGAAGAGAAGGTACAATACTTTTTGTGTGAGTTATACTTCCATAACCTCATTTTGGAAGATGACGGAAAAGATAACTCTGGTCCCTTTATTTGGGACATACAGTTTCAGGCATTCCTATCCTTTACTAAAAAACAAATCAGGTGGGCTAAAGCTCAAAAAAGCTTCATGAAGAGGGAAACTGGGTTAGATATCTGGATCATAGGGGAGCCTCCAAAGTCCTTTCCAGCCATTATGCAACATAGAACATTTATGAAAAGGGAGGGGGTCATGGACTCTTTATCCCCTATCCATCACTAGGTTTTACATTCAGTCATCATATATTTTAGATAACTCAAAGAAGAATCTCTTTCTACTTCCAAGTTAAGATGGGATGCATCCTCTAATGAGGTCAAAAGTAGGGAACCCTTTGGTGTCAGGAATTTCTTTGCAGCTATCTTCAGAGTGGAAAGGTATTTCAGAATGCTTCAGGAGGAAGGACCTACTTGGATTGGGTGCATATATAATCCCCCTATTATTTAGTTTCCTCCATAAAGTTACCAGAAAGACTATCCAATTAATAAGAAGAGGGAGGACACTACTTTTGGAGAGCTCAAAAGAAATAATGGGTTCAGGAGACCTAGTGAACCGACCTTTCCTCCTTACAGCATTACTGCTTTACATGTAAGATCTTAGCTTGCATGAGGACATGCGAGAAGGTAAGTTGGGGGGTATGTTGGTTTGTGGAAAAGGTACAAATATCCTCCTTATTCCCATAGTTCATGATATAATCTTGATTGACTTTTCTATTAATTAAGGATAAATAGGGTAGAAAATGATTAATATGTCTTCTAGCAACATTATTGAGTTATATTAAATAAATTCTAAAAATACGATTGGAATTGTTTGATTTTGTTACAGGAATGGATAAACATTGTCAACCCCGAGATAGAAAAGGAGATCTTGAAGATGTGTAAGCTATTGGAGGTTGAGGACTTTTGGCGCAAAGCAGTTTTGAAGAAGATTGATTTTCTATCTTGTAACTTTATAATAGTAAAGCAATCCTGGGGATATCTCGATCCTCGGGATGGCTTCATTTACCCATATTATTGTAATATATGGAGGGTAATAGATCCTAAAAGGATAATCTAAGAATTGTATCCAAGTATTCAGAACTCAAAATTGCTCTGCACAAGAAGTTTTGTAAATTTTATACCAGCTATGGAATCAATAAAATCTTTGAACGTTTTCGCCATTTCCACATATTGAGTTTCTAGTAGCAGTGCTTCTGAGGACCAAGGGCACAGTCTGAAGGAGTTATTGTCTCAATCTGTAATTGTATCAGTTTGGTTTATGTTCTATGATTCAAATCTCTTTCAGAATAGTTAAGATGAGTGCATAAGTCTGTTAATGATTTTATGTTGTTTGCATACAGAAGATAGAGGTTTCCCTTGAGTATTAGTGATTGTTGTTCCAACTTCCATTACTAAAGTTTACTTCTTGATAGTTCCTCACATTTTCATATGCGTTGTTACTTTTACTTAGATTCACAATTATTGTTCCTTTCAATTAAGTTACATTTGTTGTTCCTTTTAGTTAAGTTACATTTGTTGTCCCTTTCGATTAGATTACAATTGTTGTTTCCTTCCACAGATAGAGTAATTTGCTATTTCCTTTCCATCAATTTGATTCATAGTTGATAGTTTATTATGTAATTCTTTACTTAGATTCAATTATTGCATCTTGGTTAAATTAATTCAACAGATTAGTTATTTCCTTTTCATTCGTAGCATTAATCAGATTTCAATTCTGTTAAGTAAGATCTTAGTCTCAGAATCTTTAATGAACATTTGAGGAACTTGATTGTCGATAAACTCAGATTTGCTTTAACTACGTGATTTTAACCTCTATGAGCTATCTGCATAGACTTTGTTGATATTCTTGAGACAAAATACAAATCATTGGGTTGATAAATTAAAGTTAAACTAAGGTTGTTTTTAGGACATCTTTAGAGCCCAACATTGACCCACATTCAATTATACTTCATAATCATAAACACACATTACTAAGCTACTAAGAGTGGAAAATGACAATGAACCGCAGTCACAAAACACATGTACACACTCTGATTTTGGCAACTAGCTAGGGCAAACCCCAGAATGGGGAAACCCACTAAGAGAAATTCATTATCTGCTTCAGGAAGTAAAAAAGCTCAAGTAGTAATATATTTGGCAGCAAGAGAAACATAAGTTAAAATCACTTGCAGACACCCACAACAGTCCCCAAATTCTTCCTTGAAAACAATGCCACAGACTATATGTATTGTACAATCTAGCTAGGAAACAACATCTTAGAAAATGTGTCAACCTATTGTTGTACTATGTTAGGATCCTAACCTGCACATAGGTAGATCAATATATTCGGATGTAATAAAGGTCAATATTAATAAGGCATTTCAATAAAATAGAATAAGGCGGATGCAAGAAGACCTAATAGAAGCTTCTGCTTCTAGAAGGATCTTCCTCTAGATGCTTCTCTTGATAGACATATTTAGTATAAATAAGGGTCGAGGGTATGAAAACCCTAGCTTGGAGATT